>LOND01000871.1:64741-96352 GCA_014220965.1 Paragonimus kellicotti | reverse complement strand
CGGCTTCTGATCTGTGTCCATTGCGATATGAGGTGAAGATAAATGATATATACTCAAGATTTAAAAAAAAAATCAACGAAAAAAACTACGCGTTATGAACAAGCAATAAAATTAACGTCTAACAAGTTCCCAGAAATAAAAACGGTTTACCGGATTTAATGTATTTCGGGTTCACTGATCTGTTGCGGTGAACCTAAAAAAATTGCTGAAAGAAAACTGATTATTAACCGGATTCACCAAATTGCAGTGAACCGAAGAAAGTGCTGAAAGAAAAATGGTAATTATTCGGGCTCACCAAATTGTAGAGAACTGGACGTTCCCGTCTAGAACTGTACCTGATCTCCACAATGATAAAACCAGAAAACCAAAATACTGGGCGACGACGTTTATTGCAAGTGGACTGGGAAAGCAAGATTTAAGTGAAGCACGACAAAAGCAAATGATGACAAACCAGCAGCGAGCGACCGGAAATTGTTATAATTAATTTGACCTTGGACGGTCGTACAAAACGAGAGAAATGCAGACATGCATACAAACAATCGCAATGATGCCAACGGTCGAAATAAATAGCAAAACAGTTGGAATACGTGGCAAACCAAGAGTGTCTCTACAAAACAAAGGATTTGGGACACTTGGGATGACAGAATGAGCCTTTCTCCGCACAGACAGGCAAGCCTTTCGAACGTTTTATGGGTTCTGTGTATAATCACTCTCTCAGTGTGCTAGTCAAGTCGTACATACCGGTCTGAAGGATGATATACTCGCTATTAAACGTGTCCAGCGGAAATCCACCAACGTGGTCAGTGACTTGCGACATTCCTCACACGAGTCCTGTCTTGAGATTGTTGATCTTTATCAACTTGAGGTTTGGCGACTAAATCCTGACGCGCTTTTACTTCAGGGCAACATTCATGCAGTAATTCTTCATCAAAATGGCTGATATAGTCGAATGGGTCACGACAAGAAGTTCCATAAGCTCCGACCAGGGATCATCCCTAGTCTACAACTCTTCTTTCACAGGGTTACCAATCACTGGAACAACCTTCCAATTAGAGATTGTTGGCTGTCTTTCTAGGGACCGTTCGAAAGTGTTGTTAGATTCCCACATACTTAGAAAGTTGTTAGATCAGAAGTTCACCCTGTTCAGCTAGGTCAGTAGTTTACTCTGTTCTCGGTATTCTCTGTAACCCCCAAGAGCGGTGCTACACCCTGTTTTCAATGACTGCCTTTCAGGTCAACAGAAAACCGCTGACATCGAAACGGACAAACTGACTGGATCCGGGTGAATTGGGTCCCCAACCTCGAACCCGTGAACAAATCGCCGTGAATCGCTGAAATCGCTTTCGACAATTATAAGGCCAGACTCAGCAATCTCGAAGTGATCCCACACACCTTAACAAAATCAGCAACCAATATAGTTGGAACGACTGGCCGGTTACATAACTGATATTTCATTGACAATGCCCGCGTGGTTTTCCGTCACATTTATTTGCCCTTAAGGATTCCACGGTTACGCTCTCCCAGGTCTTCACTACAAACTCGTCTGACAATTTTGTTGTTCCATGTTTGCTGCGATGTGAAATGTTTGGTTTGTTGAAGCCTTCAGAAATTTGATCTTGAATTTGCGTTCATTTCGTCTTTTTTTGTGTGCGGTTGACAATCGCGTTTAATTATGTAACATAACCAGTCGTACAAAGTGTATGTTTTCTTCTCTTTTCATAGTTTCGTTTGAGCAGCGACTGAAACTTCCGTGCCATATTTTGTTTGACACAGTCAAGGTATTGTTCGCTGGTGTAAAACATAAGCACCCACAAAAAAGACAGCGCCTGAGGGAAGATTCGTACGACGTCAGAAGAACTGTTATACCGGTTACCTGGGTAGCAAAAGTTCACGAAAAGATGGGGATAAAAGTTCCCTCGTGTGACTAATTTACCGGCGAACAATTTGGTAAACATTACAACATCGCGGACAGTAATGTCCAAGAATCATTTCTTAATCCGATGCAGTTACACAGGTTTCAGCAAAACGCGTTTTGATATGTACCATGAAATTCAAGGAGTGATTGTTAACGCGTGAGAAGATAAACAACTGTCAGACTCCACATCATTCACTTGTAGATTCCAGATGTTTATTGAGTTTGCTGCATATCCAGAAAGCTTTTGACACGTAGATGGAGTGTTTCTTGATATTTGGAATAAAAGCGTGATTTAGGTTAGCCGTCATCAGGCTCGCTGCCGCGACAACACCGGATTGATAATAGCTAATGTACAGGTAAACGAAGTTTCTGGGGAAAAATGATGTGATGTTACGTGAGGACTGTATGCTGCTTGTATAATTAATAAGAACGTGAAAATGTTTATCAACAGAAGCAAATGAGCCAAAATAGCCCGTGATATCCATGGCTGATGCAGTAATCATGCTACCCGAACCAGAGAGAAGTATGCATGTAAACCTTACACACTGGGGCCTTGTCACGGCAGAAGAGAGCCTTTAGAAAAATTAATAATAAATTGGAAAAGCGCCGAGGAAATAGTGATCTTCCGAGGGCTTCGTGGCCTCATACCAGCCGGTCGGACGTTGAATGGACGTCACATTACATCATGAGGGTCGGGTGGTTGTGTTGTTCGAGTACTTATGTGTGATTTGCGGTCACGGAGGCCGCAACGACTGAACAAGTTCCTTGTGACAACACGGGTTAAGACAACGTAATATAATTATAACATTGGGCATTACTTCAACATAATCCCGGTCGTCACATTCGGCGTGCTGATGTGCTTCCGATAAGAGTTTTTCCCTGGTGAGTTTTGAATCAATGTGATTTCTCGCGCCATTGCGTCATGCGACCAAATTTTTTTGTGCCCTAATTGCTAGCAGAAGGCTGTTGAAAGCGATGCTTCGACCCTTTTCTAGTCTGTTTACGAGGTTCCAACCTAATCAGAGTACAATCTGGAACTTTGGTCAGTCTAAAGCCTGAAAATGGAGCGCAGTTTTCGTTTCTTTTTCAAAGGTGTGTGCAGTAACCAATCATGACGTATTTTGTACCATAACTGCACATAAAAGGTTTACTTTCTTACATTTTATAACTGTCATTGTCTGTTAAAACTTCCTTCTTGGTATTGTTTGACACGTTTTCATCTTCATCTGTACCCGATTGTTTTAATGAGGTCATTTCCCGTTGACTGGTGGCCGTTTGTGAACACGTGCTTAGCTGCTCCATTTTGTACTCCTTTGCTGGATAATTTGTGTACCCGGTTGATTCACATTCAAGGTGAGATAGTACCTTTGTTGTAATTTTATTAAACAGTACCGTATAAATTCCAATACTTTCGACCGCCTTTTCTGACGTTTTTTTGGACTTGGAAGATAGTCCCGTCAACCCGACCGTCTGAATAAGCGTTATTGGAATTGTCGAATACGCGTTACTGAGTGAATTACCCTAAATCGCCAGGAGCGATTTAACAACAAATATGTGAAAATTTCTGTGGGGCCTACGAAGACAACGAATAGCAGACTGCGGTTAAGACTGTGAAGGTTATCCATAATGGTTCCTCTTTCAGGCACAAAAAGGATCGTCTGTGCAGATGTTTTTATTCATTGGCTGCAGTATTTCTCCACTATACTTTTAGTCTGCGGAAGTGATTTGTGAATGATGTAATGAAAACATCTTTCATATTTTTTGGGTCCGATTGCATGCGCTGGCAACCGCGACTGGGCGACGTCCGAAAGCATACGCGAGTCACCAAAGCCATCATGTAGTTCAAATAGGGCTCTGAGACAGGCACGAACCGATAAACATCGTGAACGACCCTGTGGCATACAACATCAAGTTAGCTGAGTAGCACTGTGAATATGTCTTAGTATTCTGAAACCAGCCATCGGTAACAGACGCAAGCGCGGTCGCATCAGAGTCCACTAACCCCTTGGCGGTTGCGTTATATGGCGAATTGCACAGTTCGAATATCTGCCAATGTAGGTAACCGCTATTATGAATACGGGGTGATAGACGCTGTTGGTTGCATTTGGTCAAACTGATTCTGTGTGAAACTGCCCCACTGTGTCAGTCGTTTTCGAGAATTCGTAGGATCTGCTCTGCGTTTATTTTAGACATCAGCCCACTATCTCTAGAAGAAAAGGTCGAGGCGAACTGGCAACGACCGCACAAAGGCACAGTAATTCTTCTGTAGTAGAAGCCTCACGAGTGTCAGTAAACGCGTACGTTTGGATATACATCGATTTATTGCAAAATGCTTCATTCATTCAACATGGTACATCTCAGGAGCTGTTCCAACTGTCATTGGCCAGACTTGAGGGAAGGTACCCAGCCTCAAGATGGCGAGCGAATTCATTTCCACCTGAACATTATTTTTAACGGTCTAATTTTGCAAAGAAACAGAGTGCTCGGCGAGTATATAGAAAATCCGAATGGACGTAACAAAATCAGTAACTCGATTTGTTGCTGTCTGCGTTCCTTTGTTCTCGCTCCCGGTCCCCCTGGGTTTGCTGGCATCTAAAGGCATCAATCGTCTCTAACTGGCCCAGGGGGCAGAGTGTAGCCAAATGGAAACAAACCTCTCTAAGCAACGTTGAGACCACAGTTTTTTTATTGTGTTAGAGTTCCAATTGTCATTCGTAATCTTTTTGCTCAGAACTTTCGTATATGCTTGAAGGTTTGCTCGAACAGGCAGAGGTGGTGATAGGTATTCCGGGTGTTCGAATATAAGACCAAAACTGGCCGCTCCTTCACCGTTTGCGCCGATACTTCCCCGCGAAAAAGTGGGCATCTACGAAGAGTGCCTCAATACAGTTTGCAAATGAGGTTCGATGCGCTATCTCAAGATTTTGACAGAAACATCTGTTTTTACGGGTCCGTCACTGAAGCTCTAAACTTTTTGGGCGCCCTGATGACTATTGGGTCTTTGCAGTCACAGAAATTCTTGAAGAGTGAACAGAAGCTGGAGAGAGAGGCGGTTTGCGAAAACCTCCGTTTGTTATCGCGGTAACAAATCAAGTTCGAAGTGACGTATGTGCTTTCATTTGACGGTGCAGATAACAATGGTAGAACGATATTTTAAAAACACGTACAGAAATATGGTGCATAAGATAACAGTTAATTGGTGAAGCCACGATAATCATAAAGAATGAACGGTTTTGCAGAAAACAAATGAAACGTCTGATAATTGTATCACACGTCACAACCTGTCAAATGCTTTGACCATTGTACAGACCATCCTGTGCATTTTACGCGCCATTAGGTACTACATGTCTTTTAAGTTACAAGTTGGTGTGGTACTGTCGAGGATGGATAAAGGGCGTTTGTTATCAGCAGTCAATCGAGTACGGTGACCACCCACTCTACGTAAACCGACTTCAGTTAAACACTGTCGTGAACATTAGAAAACCGCTTTGTCTCGTCCAATCCGGTGGATAATGGACATATTTTTGTCGCGGTTAACCATTCTTATGAGAATGAGTTGTCATGGTTGTGAGGGTTTCTGGACACCAGTTCGGCGCATGAACCCGAGTTTACAGATAAGTAACTTTGAGGCTTGATGTCATCGGAGTCAGTGTTGGCGAGTCGGTATGGAACAGAGTTTGGTTATGTAATGGCGTATACATGACTTGTAACCAGTACTCAGGCCTACGGATTTCGAGGGTTGAAACAACTTTCCGGAAAGATGTGGCGCGAAACCATAATCTACTTCAGAAGTAATGTAATTTATGTTCATTTCGATGGCAGATCGGATTCCTAAGAGAATCAGAGACAGACACACTGTTTTGCCGAGAAGAGCTGGGCGACTATCCACGCATCCAAGCACCGTTGGAACCATCCACCAGTCCACTTGAACGGTGCTGGTAAGCTGTCGTCTTGGCACGTGAGCAACCGTGCAACTGCGTGAAGTTAGGAAAGACAGAAGGCTGAAGTGGGATGCCTTGGTTAGTGATGAGTGTATATGTTCCATGAAAGTTAACGATACACTATTCTAAGAAGATTTTGGCTACCACCTTCACTGAATCGTCCCCAGTAGTTACTGTCTTGGGTCATGGAGGAAGGTGGTCGATTGCAGCGAGCATATTAGTACCTTTATTGGAACATTGTAGAAGGCTTCGTAAAAATCGGTTGTCAGACTGACAGAATGTGCCAAATGTGGTCACTGCATGATTGTACGCTTCGCTTCTCGACAACCGATGCACTTACGAGAACAAAGACGAACGTCTCTTTTCGTATGGAGCCAAACAAACACGCAATGTTTTCAACCGTAGCGTACCATGGAGAGTTGAGCAGTGAAACTGGTCAAAAACGGTGTGCCCATAAAAAAGGGGCTAATGGTCTGGGTGTACTGGGTAAAGTGTCCCAATGGATGTCACCAACTTGTACCCGAGAAGGGACAGTAAGCAATTTTGATGACGTGAGCGTAAGGTCCCCCAAATACTCACTGCATTGCTTTGCAGAAGGTACTTTCGCCGAAACCGAAACGGCGTTATTTAAAGTGCGTTGATATTTGGGGGCGGCGAAGCAGCAGCCAGGAGAATGTGTCACCCTTTAGATATTGGATGTTTTTGTTGAACTGGCAAATGTCATTCAAATGTCCGACGTCGCCGGGAAAGTGCCCATAGAGTTTGGCCTGAAAAACAGGCGTTAGAAGTTTCGTGATCAGCCTTTCAGAAAAGTCGGTAACGACAAACTGCCGAGGTGTTGTACTTTAGTTTACTAGGGTGATGATTTTCGGGGCCTTGATGAATTGACCTCCAGAGCAAAGTTATCGATGTTTGTTTTCCGACCATATTTCGCGAGAAAGTCGAAAATTGCGCGGAAATGAGCTAACGGCTTTTCGTTTGAGCCGCTGGAAACCACGATGTCATCGATTTGCACGTACGCAATCAACAGTCCTTGAGGTACCCCACTCACGAAGAACTGAAATTTTTCACACGCGTAATAGCGTGCAACTGGCATCCTTTTGAGCTAAATATGTCTGAACGGTTTTGCATTAGCCGTCCTTCGACAGCTGGAAGGTGATAGTAAGCAGGTGCCACGATTATATTAGGGGGAACGTTAGCAAGTCCTGAAGAAAAGTGAGGAACGTATGATATAGAAGATTCTTCCGGAGATTTTAAGCTGTTAAGGGCATGGCAATCACCGTATTGTCTGCAGTTTCGGAGAGCTTTCTTCGGCACCATTTACAACGGCGATGTGTGAGTGCCGTTTGACAGTCGAAAGATATCTAACTGGGGGTTATGTTCGAGTTCCGCCTTGATCAACTTGAGGCTTTATAGATGTGACCGGAGTGAACCAGATGAGACTGGGGAGCAGCGTGTAGTGGAGTTATCCTCTTTATCGTGCTCGGTCTTCTCAGTATGCGAGCAAGGCCAAGTCAACGATGGGAAACCGGTCAGTAGTACCAGAAATAACGGTGTTACCGAAAAATTTGGTCGGATGTCAAATGCTGCAACTGTTAATTATACTCCGTTTGCTGTACGTGCTGTAGCGCTTTCCATTGACTTACGCTTCCTGAAATCATCAGCAAAAATAGTGTGCCTAGAGCTCGGCCCCGGTAGGTCGTGTTTGAACGTTGGTATGTGGGAATGTTCAGTAGGAGCATCGCCGGAAGTTATGGTTGACAGCAAATTAGCGTTCCTCAAAAGTTTTGACACAACGTAAATTTGCAGCTTGATCAGGCTGACGTTGGTCACTTGATCGAAGTGGGATGACTTTGTCAGCCACGGCGTCGGGTGGAAGCCGCAGATCACTCAACAGATCACTGATGCAAAATAGGCGACAGGCTGCTGTTGGTCAAGCAACGGTCAATGTTTCTATGTGGCCCACCGGTTTGACGATGATGAGTGATAAGATGTGTGGGATTAAATTCACTTCCTCGTTTCCTGCCGAAAATTTTTGTGATTGTAGCCTCACCTCGATGAACTACTTGAGTCCGATCGCGACCAGCGCTCAGATGGGCGTTTCCTAGACGCGTTACTCTATCAGCGCATCCCCCCAATCTAAGGCTTCAACCTTCTTCAAGTGAAGGGACTTATGTGGACAATGGGTGAATTGTTGTGGTTGCCGCACGAACCGGTTGTTACCTAAACGTTCAAGGCGTCTTGTCTACCCTGATGACAATTTCTTGATGGAGCTGTCATTCATGACGGTTGATGTGTTGCACCGCTGATGGCAACTTCTCCACCCGGAGCTATCTCAGGGTGAGGCCATCTGCCTTCCGCGATTTCAAAGGTCTCCCCGTCAGCGTGGCAGTTGGAATTGGGAAGGATCATCTGATACGGTTGAGTGAAACAGGCCATAACAATTGTCGCCGATTTTCCGGCATATTTTATGGTTGCCTGCTTTAGAAGTGTGTGAAGGGAACCAGAATCGACGAACTCCGTAGGATCCTCGACTTCGACCGCAAAATCTCGGGAAGACGATGGTATTACGCGTGGAACCTTTTGTTTCTGAGCTTTATCGCCGAATCCTAAAGCGGCTTTCGCCTAATGAAATCATAACGCAGGCAGTTCTAGTGCAACAATGTGCTCAGTTTTTTTTATCGATATCTCCACACCACCAGGCATCGTAAGAAAGTAACAGATACAGACCTTTTCCCGAGAATGAAAAGGTGCACCAAGTTTGTAGTCGACTGATCAATCAAATACCAGCGACGAAGTTACCAGGAAATTACAATGATAACAAGTGGTCGTGAAGGTATATGTGCAAACGAAATCGAAAGTCGTACTGATAAAAACGGAGTAACCAATAGACGAGGCGGAATCTGTTGGTCTGTTGGGATCACTACGTCTCAGAATCCGGTCCATCACAGTCTTGCGTGTAATAGATATTGCTGATCCCATTGACCGCTACATGCAAAATACCCTCCAGAATATCTTTGGGGCGAATTGAATATTTTCGGGTTCTCCCCTTCGCAGCCTTCTGAAAATTATCCTGTTCACCCATTGTACCACACATTAGCTAAATATATGAAACCCGTTCCAAAAGTTTCTGACTCATAATTTTAGTAATTTATCTCTTTAGCATGCAATTTTCTGCTAATTTTGTGGCTCATTCAATCATACTCACCTGTGCGTATCGTTTTATTAGTTTGGAGATCACCGTGAGATAAACCTTTCATTTGGCGTGCTTTGGCAAGCACGAGGAGCGGACTTTTTCTGTTGTGTTTGATTTATCGAACGGACTGCTACGATAACTTTGAAAATCCACTTTCGTAATAATTATTCATTTTAAAGCGGTCAACTTGACCAGCCAACATACGGACTTTCATTGGTTGATCGACTACCCTAGGAGTATGTTGCGGGACGGTGGTTGAACTGTTGTTTGGACGCTTAAACGTTCAGTTCTATGTTAACTCCTCATAAAATACGAACCGTAATTAGTGCGCATTCAGGCTGATTATGGTGATGAAACCGTGGGGAGGACAGTGTGAAATTTCATATGAAACATAACGGATATGATGGTAACGGACGAGCTGACGAATAACATCAACTCCAGGATTGTCAATAACAATTTCTCGTTTGCGCCCACATTCACGTCGCATATTATCGTTGCTGGAGTTCATAAATAGACTAAATGTCGAGGTGCTTCAGATGTTATAGTGCGCCAAAAAATTCCCAATTCGTCTTACATATGTATAGGTCCAGGAAGCTGCAGAAACGCGCGGCTGCCAAAAATCAAACAACACCGCCACATAGGTGCGCAGAACGACGGAACGGAATATTCCTAGTCGCACGAATACGGATGTACATTTTGTAGTGTAAATAATTTTTCACATCAGTTGTCGTACTTTTTCGCATGAGATGCTTCTCGGCTACTTTACCTTCAGTCGGGGGAGTGCTACGCTCGTGGTAGGGTAGAGAGTAGCTTGTCAAGTGGAATCAGAAAATAATGTACAAGGCTGAAATTTCCCTACGACCATCCTATAAGCGATTGAAAAATGTTTAGTTAGGATTCTCATGATAATCGCAGGACTCCTACGTGACACTCATGAGATAATCATGAGACGATCGTGCCGGCTAAATGTGTGGCTACAGCCTAATTCTACTGCTGATACGGCCTGTCAGAGTTGAGGCATGTAGCTGCTTGTTTCGCCAGTTTTGTTGCCCAATGAAGGGCGCCGTAGACTTTTCAATCAAACCATGTTATAATTCCGGTGATCGTTATTGGTCTATATGTTGTTCGAAGACGATTCAGCAGTAACACTCACAAGGGTTATTGAATTTCACGTCAAGCAGTATCTTTTCTGTGGTTCTCTGTTAGGTCTCGCGAAAACACTTATTATGTCATCACACATTACAGACACATTAACCACGTGATTTTCTGTTTGGATTGGCTGTATGATGCAAGGTCCTAGCTCATCGCGTAACTGACTGTTGATTACTGAATGTTTGGTGAGGTTGCATTTCCAGTTAATCGGGTTGCAAACCCATGCAGTCTACAAAAATTTCTCATTCTATCTACCAATCCAGTTAGCGAGCTACCACTTGTAGTAACAGAATTTCATCACCACTACCTCCGTATTTCGGAATAGTCTCGAGCCGCCAGCAAACTAATTTGCCTGGACTGACGATTGTTTCCATGATGTAATACACCCTTTTTCAAATGACTTCTGACGATTTGAGATCATTCACTCAGTAACCTTTACTGGACGATTTCATTAACGCTTATTCGGACAGATGGGTTGGCGTGGCTATCTTCCATGTTCACCAGTCGCCAGAGAAAGCACCGGAAAGAATTGGAATTTATCTTGTATTGTGTAACAAAAGCACAATGAAGTTGTTCTCACACCTTGAATACCAATTAGCCGAACACACAAAATATCCGACAGAAAAGGGCGTTTATAATGGCGAAAGCAGAAACGAGCCAGCAAGTTATCATCAAACAACAGGAAATTGGTTCATTAAGACAAGTGGGTGCAAATAGAGGCGAGAGCGTGTCAAGCAATATTAAAAAAGAAAGTTTTATCAGACATGCCACGATGGTTATTAAATGAAGAAAACAGACAAGTTACGTAAAGTTATGGCACAAAATTTGTCATGATTGTTTACTGCATACAGCAAAGACAAATAAAGGCAAATTTATGATCGGCTTTCTACAAACAAACCAAACATGCCTCAATCAGTTCAGCGTACTTGGTCATACCATACATAAGACGACAAACGTTGCGAACAAGTTTCAGCAAGTTCAACACGTTCCCTTCTGGCTTTCATAATACCCCTGGTCGGGGAGCCGTAGCAAGGGCCTTCAAGATGGCCTGAATCACTGCTGCTTGCACAAAAAGCCCACTGAATGGCGTATAAGACAGTGGTTAGTTTGACGCAGTGGGCTGAGCGTGCACAAGGTATCATCAGCGGGTGTATCATGCATGTGACCGGTCAACGCAGGTTGTATGCAAGACCTTTGTTGAACACCATTGAAAACGAGTCCTCATAGATACGCGTGAATTAGGAACACTCCTGCCCAGTCACCTTGGCCAATCAGCACAAAAAGTTGAAACCGTCAAGCCGAACGTGTAAAAGCAAGCTACCAGTACGCCAAAGGTGGCTTCTGTAACCCACAGTGTTGTGCAAACATCTTGGAGCAGATTATCAAAAAGCCGGCCGACCAAAAAGTTGTTTCTCAAACAGAAGGGACGAAAAAGTATTTACTATGTGCCGCGCGTAGTTCAGCAGCCAGAGTGACACACTCCACGAAAGATCCAATTGCAACCCCTAGCGCAGTGTACCCTGCAAGCCCGATGCGGTCTACAACTATCCCCATCCCAAAAGTCTCAACTTATTAAAAAGCATTTAGGAAAAGTGAAAACACCCAGTGGACCACCTGCCCACTTGCTCATATCCCGCGACGCTTCCCATCGGCGTGGGCGTAATTTTGTTGAAATTCCTCGAAACATGCGTCACCGATTCAGTTGAAACAGGTGATCACAACCGGTCTTAGCGTTTCTCTGAAGCTCAAGGGCACCCTCATTCCCAGCTGCGAAGTTTATTGTGGTCTAGTAACACTTGGTTCATAGGGCACCCCTGGCTCAACAAATTCCCACCAGACTCTACCGCAACCACTTGACTTGTCCTGCTAGCTGTCTCTTACATAAAAGAGAGCGGCGGACAACATGCGCACTAGGACGGAACAAAAGAGGTCGAAACGACACAAATGCAGAGGTAACGGTCTGAACGAAAGGACTTCAGAGCGTGCCAGAAACAGTTGGGCCATTCTACATAACGTTTCGGAGTCAGATAACTCCGTTATCGTCGACCCCGACCCAAGTCAGTGGGCCTCCACTGAGAACAAACTTGCGCCATCGGCGATTTCGGCGACTACCATCCGGCTACCCAGATCCACCAACTTATCAGTGCCCGCTGTTTCCTTGTTGCTGAAAAAACCTCTGGCTTTCGAAACAGTGGCCCTGAAAATATCAGGGGCATGACATTCCCTTTATGCTGACCTCCTTTCGAATATCCACATCCATACAGGCTGGTCGCGAACACTCAGGCTGCCAGCCAGAAGATCAAATCTCATGATAATGTCCATGGACGACGCACTAGTACCGCCAGACAAGCTGAGTGGGTCCTGTTCAATCTTGGCAAAACCGCTGGCTACCGGTATAATAGGCGTCGGTAGCAACAACGACCACGCCACTGACAAACACGCCGCCAACCCCGCTACCTTGCCGGGGCCTTTTACTGAAAGTGAATTCGTGGAAGTGCCCGTACATCAGCGCACAAAGCATGTGTAATGAGCCCAGAGTTGCATAATTTATGTGCTGGTTATTTGTCTTAGCTGATTGTTTCAACGGGTACGTGGCACCGGTGATACTGGTTTCTCAACACAAGCTTTCAGCCTTCTACATTTTAGTCGTGAAAACGGTCGCATGGATGCAGTCGCCATCTACCTACACATGAACCTCACTGTACCCTTTTCCCGGTAGTCTGATTAGTGAGCTTGCCAGATTCCCACTAATGTTCTTTCAGAACTGGAAACATAACGACCTTTGCAATGTTAGCATCTACCTTCTTCCACCTGCAACTTCAGTAAACGAATATTGAATGTTCCATGCTCCGGCCTTTATGGACACCAGGAACTTTGCAGGTGCACTCGTTCTGGGTGACTGAAATCTCATGCAAATCAGTATTGAGTTTCTAGTCTCATCGGGTCAACCACATCCCGCGGCCAAAAGGTGCTTTGGCGATACCGTTGGCCCAGAGCTCGGTAGGCATATCCGGTACGCAACTTGATGGGGATGTGGTAGACAGTCAACCAAACATGACTGAATTGGAAAACGAACCAATGATTGTCAGAAGTGTCACCCGACTCCCTACTCTGGGACTGAGCGATCACATCACTTCCTCATTTAACTTCACGTGCGTTATGTATTGTGATTAACAGAAGGCTGCTCATACGGTGACTCATTTATTGTAACGACTAGGCTCAGTGCAAGCCGCCGTCACTCGCGAACGTGGGCACAAAGCGAAGAAAGAGCATAAACCAACGCACGCATCGATCGCCTTGAGTTAGCAAACAATTGATTCGTCAAGCAAAAGAGTGAGTAACACGGGCGCGCGGATGCGGTTGAGCGAGCAGGCAGTCAATGCTAGAGCGGATGGAGCGTGCGGTCGACGGCATCTTGTTCAGCTTAACCTCACACAGTGACCGAAGTCAAGGGACGCCTGTGCTTACCTGCAACCATAGATGGTTTGCACTGCACCACCAATAGTTCCACTCGAACACCACGTATCCTGCGTAAACCTGAAGAATAAGACCAGCAGGCCTGCGGGCGAAATATAGTTAGCCAATGGATAAGCTAATGCGAAACCGAAACCTCTGCTTCACGGGCAATAAACAAAGACAGACTTTAATGGTACAATCTGAATTGGGGAGGAAAGTGATGGAAATGTAATGCAAGAAGTGGTTTAACATACTAGGACATGATAGTGTATTCTAAAGAGAATATGAAGGGAGAATAAAGTCTAACGTTGGACCGGAAAGAAACAGACGAAACATTCCCCACGCAGTACACCAACAAAGCTGGAGAAACAGAAAGGTAGAAGGTCGTGAGTACGCAAGTTTCTGAAAAGCGGAGCGTTTTCTCTGCCAACTGACTATGGTTTTTGTTGGTGCGGACCAGACGAATGGATATAACTGGTACAACCTATTTGAATATAAGGAACTCGTTGCCTCTCAGCATATGGAGTGCTATGAGTAGGTTGATGGCTTACTATTACGAGGTGGCCAGCGCATTTTTAGCCGCATACATCACAACGCCATATAGTCGTGTCACCATGACCTACGGCACCGATGATTCCTCTTTGTACCGCCCACTTTTGTTTACTGTCGCATAGTGATTTCTCATTGGATCATGTTCATCGAGACCGTCAGATTAGAAACTGAATCTCCGCAACATCTAGAATCAGTGTTGAACGCTAAAGTCTTACATAGATGACATCCTATTATCTCAGTTTTTGACCACCAGGATTTCGCCTACGTGGAGTCGCCTGTCCGGGCAACAACCACTTTACAATGCAAACGGATATGTCCTATCCAGCGAAGCTGATCAAGCAACAGCACGGCCTCCATCCCGCTTATTTTCGCTCGCTGCATAAGTCAGCATTCGGGAAAGTGTTCGACCACTGAATACTCAAGATGCGTCCTGGATATTATAAATGAAAACCTCTCATACAGCGCACGTTTTGCTGGTACAATGTCCAAGTTTCACTGCCGTACAGCAATATAGACAGCACCATCGAGCGGTAGACACAGAGGTTAGTGGCCGTCTTCAGGCTGTGGTCCTTGTGGACACGTCTTTTTAAGATGTATGAAAGCAGCATTAGCTTTTGCCACGCAAGCTCGTTCATCGCAGTCCACGGACGGATCTGTAGACAAGTCGTTACCTGAGTAACAAAAGTCTGCGCAGATGTCGGAAACATCTCCATTGATGTCTTTTTCAGGTGTAAGTGCAGATACAGCATCTCCCTTCACTGAAGACCGAAAGAAAGAACATCATACCTGTGTTAATTTCCAACACTAACTTATATTCCGAGGTTTCGAAAGTTGTGACCGGTTTCTGTAGTTCATCTTCACCGCGAGCAAACAAAGGTCCGTCTGCAAACAGATGCGTGTACACCGCTAAGATATGTAGCCGTCGTGGGGCGTGAAACGCCAAACATTCGACAGTCGTCCATTCTTCCGGTACTCAGTCCCCTCGCTGTCCTCCGTCCTGTCCTATACGGCAACTATTAGCGTGGCAGTCAGATATGAACTAAATAAGGCTGACGCCGGTACACAATCTTTTGCCACACGGATGACCGTAGAAATAGTCAGAACTTGACCTGCACGGTTGAATCTTCGCCTTCAAACCCACGTGCAACATTCTAATCATATTAACGAACTTACATGGACATCCGAACTTACCAAACACTTTCCTAGCGCCTCGTGCCCCACGGAGCCTTTGGCTTCGTGGAAGATTACGAAGAGTTCATACAGATGCTGTTTGCGCCTCCAGCACTTCCTTTGGATCTGTCAAGCAGCGAACACCAGGTCGATCGCACTGTGACTCGCCAAAAATCCACACTGCTCCTCAAGAACTGGCTTCCAAAACATCCGCATTCATCCTGTTCAGGAAGATTCTTGCAAGCACTTTGCTTACACGGCTTAGCACACTGATGCCCCAGTGGCTGTTGGGACGCTGCTTGCTATCCTTACCTTTGGGCGAAGGAACGAGACGGGCATCATCGAAAAATTGTGACGTTTCTCGCTGCTTCCGAATGAAATGAACCAGCTGGGGCGAGGCCCATTCCAAGCGCTGGTCGGCCACACTTCAGTTTTTCACCTGGTAAGTCAACCCTGCCTGAAGACTTTTCGTTGCACAGTTGTCTGATCGCCCTCTGCACCTCTGACAAATGCGGAGCGAGAGCAAGTGAAGGCTTGATGGCCTGTTGCGACAGGCTGTTCACGGTCACCCAATCGATGGTAGCAGGACGGTTTAGTAGGCTACCAAAGTGTTTGCGCCAGACCTTCATGATGTCCTCTGGCTGGGTGCACGAACAGCCGGTGTCCATGTCTACCAGTGCTTTGGTAGACTGGACGGATGGACCGAAAATTGCCTTAAGCGACTCGTCGGATTCCTTGTGTTGTTGGCAGCCGGCTTATGTCTGCATTCGCGCACCCTGCTTCCTCCACCATTGATTCCACGGATATCTTCCGTGAGTTGACCACAAGTACTTCTGAATATGGCCCACTTGTCTTTATTGACTGAGTCTATTGTGGAAACAGCAGGGACCACTTTCTGTTCTCCTACCAATTTGGGGGTAGCCCCGTTGTTGCCGTCGAAACGATCGAGACGGCCTCGGCTTAGGACCACGTCTGTTCTGGAGACTTGGCTCCGTCGAGGCAGGCGGAGTCGCAACCGAAACCGGATCTGTACAAACGTTAGGCAATGTATTAGCTGTTGAGGATGTTGCTGGTCGCGAATCAATTTCCACATCAGGTACGCCTACAAACGCTTGTTTCAGCCTATTGATGAAGATACCCCCGCGCTGCGCTCCAACATGAAAGTTCTATCATAGCGCGTGATTACGCGGAATGGACCTGTATACGGCGGGTGTAAAGGTCGTCGAGGAGTAACCGCACGCACCAAAACGTGAGAACAAGTTGACAGACTAGGATCTACGTACGTTGGCGTCGTCTGTTCCCTTGGTGGGGTCGGTCGGAATCGTCTCATATAATGGGCAAATCGCTCACCGGGATCCGCGAAAATAATGGGTCCTATTGCGCGTAGAGCAATCATCTCTCTGGGCGAATGTAAGGATCCACGCCATGCAGATCTAATGAGCAGTTAGATGTATGCATGTCGTCTTCAGCAGGCTCCAGATTATAAAGAAGAAGCACGCGGCAGTACCTCGCGCCAACGAAGGGTTGTTTGCACACTTAAGCTGGCGAACTTTTCAAACTGCTCGACGTTCACACGTTCTAAAAATGGCAACTGCCGCTTGCTGCCGGATGCAAAGGGCCGTTGTGAAGAACTCAGAAAGTGATGACAGTTTAATGTAGTCGGGCCGCAGGTGAAGGGAACAGGGCGTCTTGTGTGTTCTGGTGGCAATCGTGCCAAAGATGTTGGGTACAGAAAATGATCAAACGTTTATAATGACTGGGCAAAACTCATGCGTGGAATTGTTGGTTGCCACACCGTCAGACCTGACGACGTTGCAGATGGACGCCAAAAATCAGAAAAGAGAGCCTGCGATCTGTGGTCACAACGTGCGGGCAAACAAACTGGGCAACCCACGTCCAGGAATGTCGTGGCGGAGGTTTATGACGGGCAACTTAGGGCTGGCAAGGCTTCTTTTCCAACGTGTAGACCTGTCTACATCTGTCAAAATATACGTACATCCACTCGAAGCTAGCAAAGTTCCCAGGGCAGGACGCTCAAACTGCATCAAGGTGGAGTTACAAACACGCTCACCACGGACTGCTATTAAGATTTCATTAAATCTGGGGCAAAAGCTCTGTGATGATGGTGTGTTTTAGATCATTTGATGTGTATGCACGCTCCAGACAAATTGGGTGCCATCGACGTAGCGTATTAGACGCTTGTCCCAGACAATTGCGCAGGTAAGAATTGACCTCAATACTTCACTCGTTCGACATCGCGATCGCCTGAGTGAAATATAAGCGTAACGTGTTGCAAATATTGACAGGGGAATGGCCAAAGGATTATAGGCGCGGGTGAAGAATCGCAAACTGAAGCGTCAAAAATCAAGTGGGCAACTTTTTAGCGATGAATCCAACCCGCCTTCCCGAACTTATGGGAGTAACTGGATTCAGCACGGAATTTTTTCATCTCCGGAATTCGTGGGTGATCCACTGCAGGCGCAACCGCTACACCGGAGAATCCGATGCTAGAGGCCCTGACTGCCCGCATATAGTTCGTCCGTGCATCGTATGCGGGCTCGAGAGCATTTACAACGCGTGACTCAGGGACAATGGTTTTTTCGCAACTATCCTCGAAAATGTGACCATGTGTCGATGTTGGCACGGCCGGAGACTGAAAGGCAGACATTATACAACCACCCAGGGGTGTCGTGTCTCTCTGGGAGGAGTATCTGTCGGCTGTTGAGCGTAGGGTGTATGTTAGCGACCTGTGGTATGTGCAAATGATTAAGTCTGTCTTCAAGGACATGTTGAAAGTGGCTGACACTGAAACATGCCGCTAATAGTCCCTTTCCGGAAGCACTGAGTTGTTCCGGGGAGCATAACGGTGGTTGATTGAACGTCTTGGAGAAAAAGCTAGTGGGGCTCCAGATTGTCACTCGAATTGCCGCGCGGCCAGGCCTGCTCATTACAGCGCACTGTTGTGATGGTCGTCCACAATCATGCGTAATGGAGCGGGCGATGCTGATGGTGACAGCTATATGTCTTGATTCGCAGAATGTTTTTTTAATTAGCGGTGAGGGAAAATCTCTTTGGCTGCGGTTCCGGTTGGATAACACAATGAACGATAGCCTTCAATGTTGGATAACAGTTCGGTGGCCGGTTGTACTAGATGAGCACACTTAGGATTTAAACGGCGATAAAAGTTTACTGAACCGTCTAAACGGCGAAGTTGTTCGACACATGCAGGCTCCGGGCAGTTCAATATTGCCTGCACTTTGTCGGGGAGAGGTTCGATCCCGCTCGTGGATATACTGTGCCCTAGGAAGGTTACTCGGGGCATCCCAAACGAGCACTTAGCTAGGTGTATGGTCACCCCATGATGCGACAAACGAGCGAATAATGAACGCAAGTGCGCGCAATGTTCTTCCTGCGATGAGCTAGCGACTAAGATATCATCCAAGTACGGATAAACACCATCCAGTCCACGACACACGTCGTGAATAAAACGTTGGAAAGTCTGAGCAGCATTGCTCAGACCAAACGGCATGCGTAAAAATTCGAAAAGTCCAAACGCTGTTACGACTGCTACCTTCGAAATGTCTCCCGGGACTATAAGAATCTGGTTATAATCTCACATTAGGTCGATATTGGTGAATAGTTGCTTTCCTGATATATTTGCCTTCCTGAATGTGAGGAATGGAATACCGGACGAGAGTGGCTGCGTTGTTTAATGCAAGTTAGTCAACACATTAGTGCCAATCCTCACCAGTATTTTAGGTACCATGTGCAACGGCGAATCCCATGGACTATTGGACGGACGGATAATGCCGAGCTGAAGCATATGCTCAAATTCGGCTCGGGCTGTTTTGAGCTTATCTGGAGCTAAACGGCGTGGACGACTTCGAACTGGCGGCCCTCGTGTGACAATGTGATGCGCGACGTCGGTCGTCACGGCCGGTAGTTCGTTAGCGGGGCGGACCAGTTGAAGGAATTCGGATGGGAGTTTCTCATAAGGCTCGCAAACTACGGGATTGGCTAGCATTGGACTGATCACAGCCGTATGCGACGGCTTACCCCGAACATTGAGTTTTGTCGAGGTATCAATCAGGCGTGATCGACGTGCATCGACCAGCAAATCGAAATGCCGGAAGGAAATCGATTCCAATGATAGGAAACCTCAGCGAAAATCACCTTGAGGACCAAGGTTTAGACTTTACAATCGAAGTCTGAATGTTCTGGTGGGTGTACAGCTTGCGGCTCTGGGCGTAGTGCCAGATTCTCATCGCAAGTCAGTTCCCGAATAAAGAATGGTATTAACCCCAGCTCCTGTATCGACTGAGAATTTCATCTTATAGGTTGAATTCCTCAGAAGAAAGGCTGCTGTTGTTTGACTGGCCTTTGGCTGTGTTGTGATGCGCCGGGCCGGTTAGTTTGAATGTTTGTTACCAGAATGGCTGCATGGTGATCGGCATCGTTCCAGCGTTTTCACCATACGTCTCATGGTACCAACAAGATCGCTAGTCTTTAGTCCGGGCGGTGATCGGGCACGCGTCCAAGGAAATTCTGGATGGTGACCTAGTGTGCTGAATGCTGGCATGAAGACCCGCCAATTCACTTTGCACATGAACTAATTCGGCTTAGGGTTCCAAAGTGTTGTGTTCACGACGTTCAAGTGCTTTGCACAGGACTGTTATTTCGGGGCCCTTCGTGGACAACAAACTATCCGCAGGGGTGTTGGAAGGTAACTGCCTGCTTAACTAGTGGCGACGGTGCCGCGCCTTGAAAAATTTCACGTTTCGCATTGGCCAAAGCTGCTAGGTCACCCAAGGGACGTAAGAGCAAATAGGATAATAACCCCTGTGTATTCTCAGTCAGTCGTTGCACCCACAACTCTTGTAAAAGACTCTAGCAACCGTGATATACCTACTGCATGCCAAATATCTCGAAGAAGAGCTGAGGGCTTCCTGACACGCGACTGTAACCGGTGGAATACTTATTCGGAGCGCATTTTGTCGGGCTGCTGCGGTTCTTCGAAACTTGTTCACTAAGCTGACTCATAATGATCGGTCGCTGAGCTCAGTAAGATATCGCTAACCAGGTTCAGCATATCTCGGGGAAGGCGTGGTATAAGCTGACAGAACTTGTCCGAATCACTTGTTATATGCCGGTTGCTAAACTCTATTTCTAACACGGAGGAACCACAGCTCTGCTCAAGATCCCCAAAAGCAGGAACAGCCAGTGCGCCCAATAGTACGGCGGGCGAAAGTTCTGACACAAATTCCTTAATGTCCATAACGACTGAGCGAATGCAAACGGTATATATACTATATATATATATATACATATATACACTTGTACATTATACGCACTCGAAACATAATATGAAGGGGAAAAAGACGATTCACTAGATAAGAATGTATACTATAATATGCAACGTGAACATACTCACCAATGTATAGAATCGGATCAAACGGAGACGGCCGGCTACGAGTAACGTAACGAGTAAACAAGGAGTGTACTGTCGACACGCGCAGTCGAAGTGAGAGCGAACGAATAGCAGGACAAAAAGATAAAACAGTAGAACGGCAGACGAGCTTGTCGCGGGGTCGTACGTTCAAGTGCATAGAGTATTTGCCGGTATCCATATTCGTTATACAAACGTTTACGCACGGAAACTTTCGCCACAAACAGTTCAAATGGCAATCGTAGTTCTAACCTAGATAGAAATAAACTAGTAAGGACGTCACAATGGCGGATTCATTACGGGAGTGTAGAGTCAATTCGAACGATTGAACAGTAGCATGCTTCCGCCAATCCACCTGACAGAAAGTCAACATTTTGCTTCCACCACCGCCTACTTCCCAGAGAAAACGATTAAATTCAGTCGGAATGAGCAAACTGTCCAGAACAGTCGAGAGATAACCTTGGTTAGTTTTACCTATCCGACCTTTATTCCGCTATGTTCATTGGTGGATTAGTGACCTCAACTATTATTTTTGGTAACTGTCCTTACAATTTTCTGAGTTTGAGAATGTTTTTAGGCCACTATGAACCATTTAAATATTTCGTAATTTCCTCTTGTCGCACACGTTTTGGAGCGGAACAAAGCTGCTTTTTGCACCCGTCTTTTGGTTTGTCTTGGGAGCAATTACGGGGACAGTCGCGTTATTTTCGGGACCGAGATTTTCCGTGTTAATTATTACCATGGACGAACCGGCATGTTCTTTCGAAGGTTTACGACATCATCCTGCCACAACCAATTCATATGGCGGCCCGTTTCATCTTGTGCGATGGTCGATGTAGTACGTTATTTGGTTAGCGTTGTGATAACATGGATAATTTCGGCTTTGGTTCCTTCCAGGTCGCCCAGACTTAAACAGGATAGTAACTAATGCCCTCATCCGTAGCGTTTGGCTCAGGAGCCTGTACCACATGCCGTCGGGCGACGTTAGCATACACATACAAACGTGACATCAAGTACCACAAGCAACAGCCAAATTGTATAGTCTCGCACAGTTCAGAGAGTCCAACCTTCAACGTCAACGCGCTCGCATACGACACACAACGAACGTACAATACGGGACATTACTGCAGAAACGCTATTTTAGAGACATTCAAGTCACAAAAACACAAGAACAGAGCAGGCGAGAACAGACGCCAAGCCAAGTTAAAACGACAACACACCGGCATCATCCACAACCAGCGCATCTGCATTTTGTCTGGCTGCTCCCCTCTGATAGTCTGACATGGTTGAACCTGCGAGGACCTGATGTCCTAGTCAGCATAGCCCGCCGGAGCACAACAGCACATTTGCCTCACCATCACGTCAGGAAGTCAGAAAAAGTCCTGATAGAGCGCACACGCTCATGAACGCATGCACAGTGATCCGTGTAGTCTGCGCGCAATGGGGCCAAGGGCACAACCGCACGTAACAATACCCGGGTGCTCAGTGAACGCTAAACCGCACAAACCTTCTCGGCATCAAGATTAAGCGATTTTGAGCGATTTGTTAACGGGTTCGGGGTTGGAGCCCCAAATTATTGGGATCCAGTCAATTTGTCCATTTCGTTATCCACCGATTTTCTGTTGAACACCAGGGCAATCAGTAAAAACAGGGTATGGCACCGCTATTTGGGGTTATAAAGCGTACCAAGCACAAAGAAGGTTAGTAATTCCGGCAATTTGGCGAAAGGATCGCAACATATCTGTTAATCCCCTTGGTCGTTGGTCAAGAATGTTAAACTGCAACCAATTGAGGGGTTTGTGCACCTCAGACTGCCACGATCATGGAGCGTTAAAAATGGCCGACTTATAGCATCAGAAGACTCATGATGCTGGAACGTGTGTCTTGTGACCGCTATCAGGTAGAGGGTACTGAGCCAGCCCGTATTTACCACAGCGCGACGCGTGGTTAGCACAACATGGCGCCTGGCTTGACCAAGTTGGCTTTCAGAGTGGACTGACAGTTCATTTGAAAGAAAGCCCCAAAGCTTTTATGCCTACCTGTTCAGTATATCATCGTAAAAGCCAGGCATAATTAGTATCACCACTAACCAACGCCAATATGAAGACGACGGAAGCTGTTGTCGATCGTGTGCATGTGGTAGTCATGAATGGTCATAGCTTGCCTCAGCTGCCACGAGTGCAAACACCCGACTTCCTGCGTCATCTTGAGGATTTCTGGATAATTTCAACCGACGTGCTTGAGACGGTCACAGCCAAAAGTTCGTACATTGCCTGGCCCTGTCGATATTTCACCCAGCTTCCTCAAAGATTGTATTGACTCGTTGGCATTTCAACTTCACTTTCTCCCTAATCACTCGTGAATGATGGAGGGTCCATACGGGATGGGCACACTGTCACCTGGTGCCCACTCAATGGCTGGAACTGTTGTAATGTTGCAAACTATCATCCCTCTGAGTTGTGCGCCACTGTTCTGAAAGTCCCGGAAAGCTAACCAAACGACCAGGCCCGACACCGCCTGCATGTACATGACTTTTATCCTCCCTTGAACGACACGGATTTCATTCGGGCCACTCGTGTATCACTAACTTACTGCGTGCGTGCGATTCTTGGAAAGGGTCAGCTGATTCTGTCAAAAGCGTATATGTCGTATACCTAGACTTCCCAGAAGCACCTGACAGGTTCGGCCACTAATTTACTCTAGTAAAAGCTGAGTCTTTGGTAATTATTGAAAACTGACCGATTGACTGAGGGGCTGCCTATCCAACAGGTCGCACCATGTCAGAGTCTGCGTCGGGTAATCCGGTACTCATCCAGCACCAAAGGTACACCATAGGGTTCAACAATAGTTCCCTTACTCTTCATTAAATTTATTGTAGTCATCACCCTCACTAAGCATTGTGAAGTCCTGATGTTCGCGAACGAAGTAGAAATCTGGTCTATTGTATTAGCTTCATTGGGTGGAGGTTCATTTCATTCAGTCTCTGACAGTCTCTAGGAATGTTTGGTGGAAATCCCCCAATCACTGCACCTAAACAAATGCACAGCCCCCAATGCTCATCAATGTACTGGAAGAAAGTACTACACAGTTGATGCTCCTTTTTATCTCGGTTTCAACCCCGGGTTGTCGTAACAGCGTTGAAGCAGGAACTATGTGATTCTTGCAACAAATCTACACCGGCGCGCACAGCGGATGACACATTGCACTTAGTCGAAATGAACCTAAAAGCTCGCACCAAATCCATATCTATAATGTTTTGAAGACCCACCTGGAACTAAACGTACAAATCCGCTCACTCTGAGCATACTGATGTATAACAGATGCCAAATGTGTAAGCGTAAGTATTTTGTGTGTCCGCATAAGATGGGAAAGGAAGGTCATTTGTATTGAATTTATCAAGGCACTGAAAGGTATGTCGTGGGAAAGCGATATTTCGTTTAACCTCGTAAAACAGCGCTTCTAACACACGAATACTCTCTTTACTACGTGCTTGGAGATTAGGGTTATTCTGAACAAAACACCATCGTCAGTCGAAATCGGGCAGAACCCTCTGCTGGCCCACTTTGAAAGGGAGGACTAGACTCGCGTTTCGCTCATAAGCGTTGGATATCCTCGTCCGGATCATATTTCGCCTTCCAACATTCGTGCTTGGAGACCGGCGTGCTAACCATAGGGCCAGTAACGTCACAGTATAAATACGATGTGTACTCCACATACCTAAACACGTAAATTGTTGCGTGTCAGAAACCTGGCGTATTCAATGTCAATATTTTTTATGAGCATAAAATAAGCTGTCTGATCGATAATATCAAGCTGGTTGAGAAACGATTCGGATGTTCATCACGTACTGTCATGACGATCAAATTTCTGGGTCTCATTTGCTGACGCACGATCTGTGTTTCTCACTGTCGATGGATTTGAGCTGCGTTTATTTTATCTAGATAGGATGCTGCTCGTCTAATCGATTTGACTGGTTATTTCGAGATAGAGCCTGATATTTGCCGCTAAGGAGGTCACCCGTTTAGCCGAATGCGGTAACTTTTTTGGGGAAGGCAAACAAGCGTGCGTTGAGGGCACGCAGGACGCTAACGGGGAAGTGTCTCAGTCAGTTTGCGCGTTGTTCGAGTGTAGTTTGAATGTAGTTTGAGTGTAGCCTGAGTGTAGTTTGAGAGTAACAATGGGACAAATTGTGACGCTCATGTGACACTCAAAAAGCTACACTCAAACTACACTCAAAACTACACTCAAACTGCATTCACGATTACGCGCTTTACACATCCAGCTGCAATTACCACGTCCAACCCTCGGTTCTACAGCGGAGAACAAAGATGGGCATTCACAACCTTCGTGGATGGCGTAACGCCACAAGCAGAGGAGTCAGATTTACCGTAAAACCATGTTGGGCAATTACATTGAGAAGCGTGAAGAATTTTCTTTATCGTCTGTTGCTGATAGCAAGGTCACCAGCGGTTTGCGTCCATGATTGACATTCTGCCTCAATTTTTGGATCTACCACCGAATACGCTCCCCGGCTTGTTGGAGTGTAACTCCGATGTAAAACTCCATTTTTGCATCCAAGAGTTACCACACGGAAATACTTACGATTTACCGAAGACAACCTTCGCCAACGATGCAGCGAATAAAGAATCCTTCTGATTTACATCTCGCCAGTTGATGCTCTTCAGTTTGTAGTGTATTAGAAATCCCATGACGTTAGCCATACAGGCCTTGTAGTTGCCCTTACCAGCAGGCATTAGATACGCAACATAAAAATAAACTATGACATTTGTTTTACTGTTCACCAATTTGTTTTACAGCTGTTCATTCCATAGCCTACACTCGGAAAGGGTCAGGTCGTCAACAATGTCAATTAGGAGGCAAACTTTAAAGTCAGCTTCTTTCGCTTGATCAAACCGTTTTATTTTCTTCGACAAATACTTTCAAAAGCGTAGCTGAACCCGTACTTTTCCTTCCAGTCAGTCAGTCTGACATTATTGTTTTCACAGAAATCAACAGTTGGGCCGTTTTGAAAGGCACTTACCCAGGATGCGTGTAAAAGTTTCCTACATTTTGGAGTTCCTTAAGGTAAGAGACGGACGTTCCACGATTGACTCAGGGGAACTGAAATATGTAGTCGTTGAACAGCGGAATCACCTAGACATAATTGATAAACATGTTGCGACGGCGGAGGCTGATGCGGTTTCGCAGTGTTGCACAAAATTGTAAAGGGTTTGCGTCAGTCTTTTTTGTTGCGGGATGCGATCAACATCATAGCCATTCTATGTAGTTCAATTTTACTGACAACAGGGTTATTCGTACTGTTTTGCTGCAGCAAATCACGTCTTCAAACGCGAGACGTAATGCTCTAAATAAAACCGGGCAAGATTATCGGTTTTCTGTGGTTGATTTTCAGATAATCAAAAGAACTTGAAATCTCCCGCGACTGTCATGTGCATGCGGCAAAGTTGCATCAGATGCCGACAGTTCCGAAAGTTCTTTCAGTAGCGCCTCACAATGAACGGCGGTTGCCTTTCAGTGTGAGGCGCTAATCAAAAGGCTGTCGGACACATCATGCTTACCACATATTTGTGCACCTTCACGTCATACAGCTTGGAACCTTTCGGCGCAGGACACTCACGCGCCAACAGTGAGTTGTGCTGTTTGCCGGACAAGCCAGGCCATCGCACCTTCCCGTGTCCGTGAACAACGGGGTATACGCAGTTTCTACTGAATTTTCAGCAGGCTCTACCACCTGGTTTGTCTGAAAATGAATGTTGTTAGTAATTTTACCCACCGTAAGCCGAATGGGTAGAACGAAGACACTGTTGGAAATATCATTTTATTACAACGGTACGTAAGATGAAGTGAACGATGAGGTAAGCCTCATAGTCCATCGCAGTGCGTTTGCAGTCAATCCGAAAATTTTTGCACCACTTCGTATGACTTGACAGGCCAGCACATTTGAAAATGGAAATGTCTGTCGAAGGTATACATTTATCGAACCAGTTTTCCACTTCACCGTATAACTAGACCAGAACGGAATTTCCAACGATAGGCGTTGTGAATCCTGGTTATACTTCGATAACCACTGCGGTGTCCTCAAGACGTCGCTATAAACGGTGCCTCACCCTGAAGATGTTGTAATTGGAGGACGATGGCATAATAATCGCGCAGTTAGCCTCATCTCTGTTGCCTGTCAAGGGTAATTCACTCGTTGCCCGTTCCTCTGTTATTCGGCGGAAAATCTGTGTTGCTGGTAAGGCAAGCGTGTGTACCAGTCTTCTGAGCGTGCCCAGGTAGGACTCGAACGGGGAAGCTGGATAGAGAATCCAAAGGCCCACGACGAAGCACATCGTCGGCAATATGGATCGCTCCATGAAAATTGTAAATCAAATGGTGTGCCCCGTAGATGCCTGCAAACTGTTGCACAGTATTCCTCAACGTTGTACTGATGAATCTGGCGTAATGCAACGCATACGACGGACTGCATAATACATAGAAGCGAATGGAAAAGCTTCAAAAACTATCGTACTGCAGATCATTCATAACTATCCCCACGTCACCCATCCAAGACAAAGTAGAAACTGACAAAATTCAATGGCCTTACGCCGTTCGGAGTCGTCCCAGTATCGGCATTTACGAAGAAATCAACGGTCAAGTGGAATTTCAGAACGCGAAGACGTTCTTCAATCACTTTTATTTATATTTGCAACAAAAGACCGGCGGAGACAACTGGAGCAGCGCATCACTAACAAATTAGCTACGCACTAATGCCAAGGCACATCATTTGCATATGATCTAGGGGAAATTCATAGTTCATACTGATGCTTCATGACTCACACGCCAACTCTCCTACATGATGTTCAGATTTACGGCGTGAGCTGAAATCATCGTCATATCGGATAGGAGCCGACAAAGTCCGGAGTGGTCATCTTCCCGTTGTTTTATACGTCTTGAGCGGTGCATCGGTCACAGGAAATTTATCCCGAGTGTAGCTTCACCTGCTTCATAGAATTTCCTGCAGGGGCGTCACAAATACAGTCGATCTGAATGCAAATCAGCTGCGTACTTAATGGGAATCTCCAGCCAATGGTCATACCCTCTTTTAGTTCTGACACATATGCATCAAAATATTCATGTGCATTTGATGGTTTGATCCTTTCACAGAAAACACCAATTACGAAGACTCGCAGAATTTGGCCGAACCCAACGGCCCAAAATAGGCCACAACTGCAAACTGGAGCTCTTAAGCAACGTCAGTCCGTCAGTATTAAATTGTAGAGAATTTGCGGCTATATTCTCGAAGGCCACTGAAGTCTCCATGGCAAACTCGAGGGAGTCACGAATACTGGAGTGAACGTAGTCACCGCCACCCACTTTCACCATGTTCACAATGTCGCAGCGTTTGCATCAGTGTTCTAGGGTCTAGGCTCAACTCAGGATGCAGCGGTCGAAGTTCATCCATAAATATACGCAGGGTTATGTTTGCTTTAGAAACAACTCGTTGAAGCGCTTCCTGTTGCCCTTGGTGTACTTGCTGACTCTGGCTTAACAGAATCTAGCATAATTGATGGACATACCGGCACAAAGAATCGCCGTCGAGTGCAGGGCGGAGTTGTCTTCAGTATCAATCGAACAGTCGGTGTCAGTGACAACCTCGGTGTCAATGACAACATTGGACATCTCATCATGAAGGGCGACAGGCAAATGAATGATGGATCCATCACAAACATGCGCAGAACAACCAACAAGCGTGAAATCATTGTGCCCGTGATGACTCACAATATGAATTAACCGTCTACGGTAGGACTACGTAAAACCGCATTATTTTAAAAGACCGGTGTACAGTTAGGCGTAAGTGCTTTTTTAACACGCCTGGGTGATGCTGATTTTTAAATCCACGGGTTAACATAGCAAGACACACGCCAACCGCTCGTACGCAATGGATAACGCAAGTTTTGAGTTGCCGCCGCAAAACGCTAAAACAACATAATACCATGTCACAATGAATTGGACTTCACTGATTTTCTTTGTAATGCGAAAGAGATATAAGGACAACAAGCAACAAGGAAATGACCTATTAACAAGTAAAAGGCTATGGCGGCGACCGTCACAACAACCAAACTCATGTGATACTCATTTGACACTTGAGTGTAGCTGTGTACTGACTGGGTCAATTTATCTTATGCAATTTTCGTTTAATTCGTTCAAAAAATGTGCCTCCTACTTTGAATATCGCACCGCTGATACGGCATTTAATAACCCGTTTCTAAGAGGTTCAACCTGTAGTTCGCAGTTGACAAACGCAGTTTCTCTGCATATTACATAGCGTCTGATATGATAACAGTCTGTCTCATGAAAACAGTCTCATTTGTCCCGTGCTGCCCTTTCTAGAGATTACCAGTGAATTGACAGGAGAAAATTATGTATGCAACCTTGTAAATAAAAGAAGGCCACAAAACGCGCAACTAAAGACATGTATTTCAATAAGATGATGGTCAGCTGATGTCCATAGTCGACCGTTGGTTGTACTTTCACAAAAGTGCCTGGAGGCCCGATGAAGTATTAACGCTGAAACCGTGGGCAACTCGAGATGCCCACGAGATATGTCTGATGTACACTGGACGTCCCACTACAGAGGATAAAAATGTGATGTAAGACACGGCGGTCAACTTAGGAGAAATTAGGTTAAACTGGAATAATAATTGGGAGATTCTGCCGTAACAGAAGATTAACCACTCAGGGCGTAAATTTTCAAAAGAAACTCAGCAGAATTGGAGTTAAATTCCTCCTTTTTGTGGAATAGTTAAAACGAAGCAACTAAACATTACGGCGACACAATCCAGATGGCATTTCTGTATTCTAGATGTAGACTTAAGATTCCTACATAATGTGTGAACGAGATTTTGCAAGTTTGCTAGGTCGCGATGGTGTTTTGAAATACCAGCTGTAACATTATCCAAATAAGCTAATAGGGGTCACCTCTCGACGAGCCTTACCCCGTCAACTTCACAACAGGACGGGCAGTCAAAGTGGCCTCACTGCCACGGTGCAGCCACAATCTTTTATCATTCGTTGAGCTTGCATTACAATAATTTGTCTATTCACGTACGTACCTGCTTCTAACCTAAACGACTGTGCTCCTTTACTTCACGACCGCCAGTAACTCTATTTCACGTCGACATAGGTGATTAAGCACCTATAATCAAGCTCCAAATATGAGGTCAGCGTGAACAAAACAACCAGAACACGAATACTGGTAGATGCGTACATTTTGTGTTGACCCATCTGTACCGAGTTTACAAAATCATCAAACGGTTTTCTTACATGAAACATTCAGGGTGTGAGGTGGATAGACGATCGGTTGGTTAAGGAAGATCATCAAGTTCAGGATAGGGTCACGTTCACGAGCAAGCTTTTCCTAACACACACGGTCGGCTCCAATCGACTAATTGCAACCGCCACAGCCAATCGCAAGGATTTTTAGGCTGGAGTGGTGCAAAAAGCATCCTGCGTGTACAACCTGGGTGGATAAGGTGTCTTACGATCGCGGACACTCGGTGCTTGCGTGTTTAGCGGAACTGTAATTCTTCAGTAAAACAGAATCAGTTCACGAATAAGAAGGCCGATACATTGACGGACAAACAGTTTTTCCACTAGTGACTAATTCTAGAGTTGGTCAGGCCTTTCTCTGGAAAGGCGCAATTATTTCTACCAGACTTAATCATGGAAATTATCTGGTGTCGTCACCAGAAGAAAACAACTATAATGGCATCCTGCAGTCCCGAAAAACGTCATAACAGATGTATACGTGACTTCCATATGTACAGTTCTGCAGAACCGATTCCGTTTATTCCGAATCGAATGCCACTCACACTTGATTGCAGTTGTTGCGTCCGGATAATGCCTTTCGGCTAGCCCACTTCGAAAGCAAGCACTAGACTCGAGTTTCGCTCTTCATTAGAGCTCATCAGTAGTGCATATCCTTGTCTGGATCGGAGTTTGCACTCTGACCCTCGTGCTTGTGAGACTAGCGTGTTAACCACAACGCCAGCAACCTCACAATAGGCATGACCGAATGATCAAATCCGAACGCTAAACCACAACCTTGTATGAATAGTGTTCAGCTTGCCCGATCATTTCGAAAGGAGAATGAACAGAATCACTCTGTTCTATCCAATCGATAACCCCGTGATCGGGAATTCTCAATTAGGTTGTTGTAACCGTCTTCATTGAACGAACTGAGCACGGTTTGAATCAGTAGTGAATATTCGGACGTTCAGGTTATTCGAGAATTGAACACCAACCACAGTCGATCGCAGCGTTCGCATTAAAATAGGCGTTTCGGCTAGCCCAATTCGAAATGAGGCAATAGACTCGAGCTTCGCTTTTTTGAGAGCTCATCAGTTGTGCACATCCTCTTTTGGATCGAGGATTGAACTTTGTCCCTCGTGCTTGTGAGACTAGCGTGTTAACCACAACGCCAGCAACCTCACAATAGGCATGACCGAATGATCGAACCCGAACGCAAAACCACAACCTTGAATGAATAGTGTTCAGCTTGCCCAATCATTTCGAAAGGAGAATGAACAGAATCACTCTGTTCTATCCAATCCATAACCCCGTGATCGGGACTTCTCAATTAGGTTGGAGTAACTGTCTTCATTGAACCAACTGAGCACGGTTTGAATCAGTAGTGAATATTCGGGCGTTCAGGTTATTCGAGAATTGAACACCAACCACAGTCGATCGCAGCGTTCGCATTAAAATAGGCGTTTCGGCT
>LOND01000871.1:31922-44272 GCA_014220965.1 Paragonimus kellicotti | reverse complement strand
TATCTTCGAAACAAGCAGTTTGTGTCTAAAAGAGGACAGGTAATCCACGCAGAAAGAGTGACCACGCCAAAACTTGATGAGGCAACAAACAAGATATGCGAGCTAGCACAGCAACAAACATTTCATCCTGAGAAGACACTTCAAATCCATTGGAGTAGCAGACTATAAAGGTGCATCCCGAATCGATCATGAAAGTCCTTTGTAGTGGTCGCAGCCCATTTCAAAAGCCGAACCCGTTTTTACTCAACGGTGTCTTACATGTAAGTGAACGATTGAAGGAACATCCTTTACTCTACGATACGAAGCGCCCGATTATTCAACCTGCGAAGCACACTGTAATCGAATAGTTAATTGGTCACTATCACACCAACGGTCATATGGGACTAAACTATGTTCTGCTGGTCATACGACAACGATACTGGGTAACACCGGTCAACAAGACGATCGGAAGTGTTCTGTATAACTACTTTCAATGCCTCCGATGGTTTCTCCAACCGTGCCATCAGGCAATAGCTCCACTCCTCCGCTGAACTGAAATAAGATGAAGGTATACCTAATCATCACCACTGAAGTTGATTATTTTGGACCTATTTGTGCTAAACGAGGACACGGAACGGGAAGGCACTATGGCTGTCTTTTCAAGTTTCTCAGCACAAGGGCGACACATCGAATGTGTCACATTCGTTGGATCCTAATTCCTTGTCATCAAAAGGTGCTTTCCACAAAGAATATACAGCAACAACGGAACAGATTTCACGGGAGCGTTCGATGATGATAAGAAACTGCTGCGGACATGAGAATAAAATATCGAACACCCCTGTAGCTAACGGTTGTGACTGGATGTTCAACCCATCAAAAGCGAGCCATTTAAGAGGAGTATGGGAAAGGATCGTGTGAACAATAGAACAGACCCTCCTAGTGACATTACGGGAGCAAATAGTGTCAGATAATATTTTGCATAGCACTCCTCGAAGTTGAAAGGATTCTCAACAAAGGATCTCTGATCAAACAAAAAGATGATCTTGATGATCAGTGCATTTGAATACCAAACAAACTGCCGATATTTTGACGAAGTCCTCCCGTACCGATAGCTGTAATAGTCAACGAAAATGAACAGACGATGGCGAGTGACTGAATGGCTAACCGACATGTTTTGGAGTAAATGGCCGAAATGCTACCTACCTAGGCAGCAGACTATTCAGCAGTGGCAACTCATTGAGGCCAAACAATGAAAGATAATCTCGCGCTGCCTCTAGAATTTGGCGCCTCAAGAGGCCACTGGAGGAAGAGCATTATCAAAGAGGCTCATGATGGTCAAGACAGTCTGTTGAGGAGTCATCGTGAGGAGACCCAATGGACAATTTCGCTGGGACGTGAGGCACCTCTGTAAACTCGAAGGCGACCCTGTACTTTCGACTAGGAGCAAAACTGTGAATGAAATGTTTATCACCAACTTATGTGGTGAAAATACTGTAGTTGTACACACGCGAACTCTCTGGGGGGTGGTGTAATATTCGTTTGAATTTTCTTTACTCGCCGCCTACTCTTTTGTGAGTAGTGTGACCGATGACATAATTATGTCCCTATGAAGGTTGCCTTAGCCGCCACCTTGAATTTGCAAGCTTTCTACCTATGTTCGACAAATGACGGTCGGAAACTCACTTGGGATGCACCATTTCGAACGTATTTAACATTTCACATATCTACTCGTATGCATTTGTGGATATCTATGTATTTTCTAGCATAGAAACACTATCGAGCTGGTGTACGGTCGTTACCAGTTTGAGCTCGAGCTGTTCTAGGATTCTAGTGGCAGTCAGGAGACCTCTGATATAAACACAGAGCAAGTTCTCTGCAGTATAAGAAGGTCACGCATATAATAAGAGATCTACCAGAATAATCTGCTGTTCAGTCTCTCCTCCATTTCCGTTGACAGGGTGTTCTACTTTTTGTCACATGATGTCTGGCTCTCTGTTAGAGACAGAATAAAGATATCAAAAGTTCTCAAATTCAACCGCCAGTGATGATACTATCCAATAGTAGATGTTGTACACTAGTATGACAATAACCCTTTTTGATTCTGCTGTCTGACGCGGTTTCCAGCTATCCGCCGAGTTACGTGAACGTTGTCTATGCTGTCACTACAGTTACGAATGGAGCATCTGCGCCTCAACATACAACAGGAGGATACACAGAAGGAGCCAACAAGAGAAAATTGACGTAGTAGTCAGGTATAAATACAACTTATCCTTGAAACAACACCCTGTATGATCAGCTGAAAAGTCGAACTGGTTAATCCCAACAAGTGAAAGATAGATTTTCGATAGTAGACTATCTTCGGACAGAGGAGTTGAAACTTATATACCCGGTATACCACTCGGGAGCTTGATATATGTATATAGTGGTTTCAATAGGATCATTCATATCCTGGCAAAAGGTCATTGATGAAATGCTAGGTGGATGATATGACTGCGGTTCAGTTTCGAAGAGGAAGGATGACAAGGTAAAATCAGCCTATAACTAGCAACAAACTAACACGAATATCGGTGGTTCGGTAGGTAGGATAGCGGAACATGGGGAATTGTTAATGAACAAGCTCAGTTGCACAACGGACAAGGTCTGTTTGCGCGTATGATGTGTTCTCACTACTCTACTCGCGATACTCCCAGTAGTGTACATATTTCTTTAAATGATTCTGATACGAACCAACATTCCTACATTTTTCTGAAATGATCAAACGGGCGTTTGTCGGAGGGTTGGAACAAACGGGTTGAACCTAGAACGGTCCCAATATGTGATCAAACGAACGGTGCAATATTAACTATTGCCTCAACTTGGAGCGACCTGACTGGTAATTTAGACGCGGTTGTTAGTAGTCATCATCGATGTCAAAGCGGAGGTTTCTAATGTTATTCGATGGGATCACTTGATGGAACTCGTCACCGAACACGTGAAAAACCAATAATCACACAACCACCAGACTTATTTGACTGGGCGCTGATGGCACGCTACAAAAAGCAAACGAGAAGTATCAATGAGACAATGCGAGCACATTTACATGATTTTAGCTGACTGTTGCACGTCGAGTTCTGAACAAATATAAACAGCCCAAGAACATTTTATTCGAAAAGAACCAGAATACAAAGATAAGAAACAGAATTAAGGTGTGAGTCGTTTTGGGTCACGCGGGAACATCGATGTCTTCCGAATGTTGTCCAGACCTAAGAATAGCATGGCGACGCGTTCCAAACCTGAATACAAAAGATATAGAGGAATGTATACACAAAGCATATTGGGAAGAAAGTGAACAACTTAGATGGATCTACAAAATAGTGGGTTTAATACGTTTTCGTAGAATTATACTCGACCACGAAAAAATCGTCATATCAACAGTGTCTTCTTGTAAGCAAACCACAGATTTGTTAGTCTTATAAAAATTTGACAACCTTGTAGAAGTTTACATGAACCACTCAAGACGGATAGATACTGAAAATGTAAACTATGACTTTTTTTTATGTTAATACAATGCGTGATATAAACACTAGAAATAGTCGCGCCTATTAGGCATGTGGTGGACAGGCTAATACCGAAGTTGTGGGAATCAAACTGTCAATCATACGGGGGATGAAGTACAAATCGTACATACGAGAAAATGAGCAGGATTGGAAAGCAATCAATTCATTATAACCAATGAAACTCTAAGACTCACCAATACCACCACCAGCATGTGGGGACAACCGTAGCGGAACGCATCAACGTAGGCTTTGATTTTGTCTATTTCTGGTACAAGTAATACAGGTGGGAGAGAGAGAGAGAACTGTCAATTCCACATCATAAGGCGTTTGCTGTCATACACCTATAATCAGTTACACATAGATCCCATACTGCCAGATAAGCCTAACCTAAACAAAAACAGATAATTATAGGTCGAAACAGGAAATGTCAACCTCATCATCACAGAGCAACTGCGAGCGCAACGAACAGAAGAGTGGAAACAATCTACAATTGTGCTTGGCGAATGTGTTTAGGCGCGTGATGAAACACGTGTATTAAAGTAGATCGCAAAATGTTGTGTTCGAAAGAAACACTGGCACAAAGGCTTGTTTACTTCGGAAATTATCGCATACTGCACAAAATAAACCACTAAAAAATGTCCTCGGTAAAACGACTTGGTTGTCTTAGTCATAATACAATTGAACCCTGCCTGAATGGATCGTTATCCCGATTCTAGACGTCAATCCATAGATCGTCATGCGTACAAGTGTTGGGCAACAAGCTGATAGAAAGCAACGGTTTACATCAGTAAGACACAACCAACCAAGAAAATATTCACACTATCAAAAAACTAACGAATTCATCCACAGAACCTTATCAGATTTCTAGATGGTTCAATTAGTCACTGAGAAAAGCTATCATTTATGTCAAACGAGTGACAGTCAACTCTGGATAAGAAATGAACACATATAGAAGAGAATCAGATTAGAAACGGAATCAATTGTTTGGTACAAGTGGAACAAAACTAACCGACACTATGGTGTTTGGCTCTTTCAATCAATAGAGTAGGATCGTGAATACGTTGTGCACCCGACATGATCTCCTCGCCTCTCATGAAAAAGTCATAAGAATTGGAGTAACGCTGTGTGAAAAACGAGATGTCGTCAAGGAAAGAGACATAATAGAAAATCTTGTAAACTCATAAGCTGTATGCATCACATAGCAGAAAGACAGTGGGAGACAGACGCTTATCGTTAACCTGGTTTAACTTGGACTACGACGCTGGACAACCGCTACGTGACGCCGAAAACGGAATAGTCTTTTTTATAGATATACTGCTTACATGAAAAGGGACTCAAACGGATAACAGGCCTGTCTGTGCAAACCCGTACAGAGTTTCATCCCGTATTTGTCTACAAGTCGGTCATGAAACGGTTCTCATACGGAAGTCAGCTAAAGAATAGGCAGTTTTTTAATACTAGAACATAATCAAGAAACAGTGTGATCCAGTGCGTTGCTGGGACACATACGTTCGTTAATAGCGCTGTGTCATGATGTCTGCTTTTTCCACGGAAAAAAGGGCTTATCTATCCCAAAGATGGCTTACCGTGGGAATATTGTGAGAACATTCTTAGAACACTGGTTACAGTGATCAATTATACAGCATTGTGGAACAGGTTATTCTCGCTCGGATCGAGCTTGATCAGTTACCATTTTAGAGTGCATGGTCAACTAACAATCCTAGAGTGCCTATTTGTCCAATTCTTCGTAAATGATCACGTTTGTTTGAATAATAAGCAACTTTTTTTTTACATAGAATGGTACAACAGTAGAAATATGAGAAATCAACTAGTCACATTTGACACCATGCACTAGGAGTATGAACAGGTCAGTGATGAACTGATCGCATCTGATAGATTACGTAAGCTATTGATATATAACTTTGTCTTGATATATATGTTTCCAATGCTACAAATCCTTTCTATTAACTACATTTTTATAAATCTTTTAACAACTGTTTCCGTTTTTTTTTTTTTTTTTTTTTTTTTTTTTTTTTTTTTTTTTTTTTTTTTTTTTTTTTTTTTTTTTTTTTTTTTTTTTTTTTTTTTTTTTTTTTTTTTTTTTTTATGTATTGTTGTTCTTCATGTGTGGTGTTGGGTGTTATTTTTTTTTTTTTTATATTCTCTTTATGCGGAGGTGGGGCCGGTGGTTTGTTTTTGTTGTTGTGGTGGGTGGGGCGGGGCGTGGGGGGGTGTGGGGGGGACGGGTGTGCGGGGGCGGGGGCCCAGAGTGCGGCGGGCGGTGGTGAGGGTGAGGCGGGGTGGTGGGGTGGGGTGGGGGGGGTGGGTGCGGGCGTCGGGGGGAGGGTGGCACACCACGGGGTGGGGGGGGGGGTGAGGGGGGGGGGTCGGGGGCGGGGTGTGGGTGGGGAGGGAGCGGGGCACTGGGGAGGCAGCGGGGAGCGGGAGGGGCGGGTGGAGGGAGGGTAGGGAGCCAGTGGCGGAAGTGTGGGGGTGAGGTGATTGATCAGGGTTGGGGGTGGGGCGCGATAGGGAATGTGAGACCTTTGCCGGTGAGGCCGCGGGGGGGCGCGGGGACCGAAGAAATCGGCTGGGGGGGTAGTAGAGTCCAAAATTGAACGGGACAAGGCAATGGGTTTCTCTTAAGTATAAACGGGTTTTGAAGTAGTAAATTGAGTTGGTCCGAAAGGGAAATCGTGCAGATGTAATACTATGTTGTAGGGTTCTCCTGCAGGCAGTGATTACATTCAGCACAGCCTACTTTTACTGGGTATTTTCTTTGTGAAAAAAATTTTCGGGGCCGCAAAGGAAACATTGTCTGGGATATGAAATGACCCTATTCGCCATTTGAGCGAGCACGCGTACGGTAGTACTGTCCGTCCAAATGCAACCTGTTTACTTACTGACTGAAGGGCGGATCACTGGCGAACATAAAACCGTTTGTACAAACGATGCACAGGAACAATGACACGTTGCAAACGCGAATGCACTAGTCATGATTGAGTTGGCTTACTGCATCGTGTATTATAGCTCCACGAATAAAATCGTTTCTTCCTTTTGGTAGAAAAGTGAACGAGATGCAAATAGACAACAGTTGTGAACCTTATCGTCAAATTGTTTCACCGTTAGGTGCTGTTATCTGTCAAAGTTGGTGAATAACACAAGTGGCATCGAATGCTCGTAGCAACAGGAAAGAAGTGCTAGGCAAAACTGATCAATCTGTTAGTCTACAACTACTAATTCCACATATAAATAGTGAGTCGATTGACGCGGACGTAGTATGAGTTATTCAGCTGAAAAGTAGAAAGCGAACGTTGCTTAATCACATTTTTGGGAGATTGTTCCAACAGTGACCTAATCGTAAGGCATTCTTCGAATTTCATAGTTTTACTTCACACTGCAAAATAACACGAATATAACGCACTGAGTATAATGTTGATCGGTCAGCCTAGATTTTAAAAATATAAATCCTTGCGATATGGTTCCTTTTTAATCTGCACAACGTGACAGTAGCTTAGTGAACTTGTTGCTGCACGGTTGCGAATACTGAATGGTGTAAAGTCCAGCCGTTTATAATTTGCCTTCTATCTTTTGGTCTGGATCACTTGTTGGCATTGACGTTTACTTCGACGGATATTCGTCCATCCCGATGTGGCAGTTACATCACTGTAACAGGAAGTTGTAAGCGCAGCTCATTCAATATAAAACCTTTCGGAGAATCTATATTACTTCAAGCCATTGGGAACAGTCCAGAGAAGGCCGCAGCAGTAATCAGGAATGCACGACTATTTTGAAGTTTCTCAGAAAGTTGTCTTACTCACTGTGTCCTCCGCACATTGACTAGATAAAATGCACTTCTAAGAAGAAACAGACTAAATTCAACGGAAGCAAACCTCAGCGTCCGTTGCTGCTTGTTTAGATGATGAAGCATTACATAGGATAGCTAACGAAATTTCAAACGGTCTGCTTTTAATGCCCATTTGAGGAAATGGATTGAATCAATGAGAAAACAGCAAGGTCTGTTCTCGATGCATGGTCCCCACTTCGGGCACATGAGCTAGAGAGATCAAGCGACTATGAATGCAGGAACAGGAATGAATGGATTCTCCAGTGGATGTCGAAAACAATCTACCCTGTGGACCTACCGATTACAGAAACTGCACCACCTTTAGTAAACAACAATGCACTTCGTAAATGAACCAACGAAAGAATATCGCGGTAAATACGCAAAAGTTCACTGTTATCCCTAAAGATTCGTTACCTGGAAGTCTCATCGACCATGTGATGACTCCATCGGACACAAACAACCGTGCACAAACAGCGACTGTAAATAACAAACGATCAACGAACATTGTCCGATTTAATAGACCAGGTGTTGTAATCAAACGGCGGAACAGAGAGCGCGATTACAAAATAACTAATCATCTTTTAGCGGTAAAAACTAACACTTTCCGTCGAAAAAGGCTGACAAAAGTGTGATTAGTTTTTAAAATGTGATCACTTATTGCTACATCTATATCTTCGTCACCAATTGCACATTTCTTCAGATAGTCATTTATTTGTAAAGACACAGTATCCTATCGATCCTGAACTGAAAATAAATACGGCAACTAAATGAAATCGGCAGCGTGTGCAGGTCGACACGGATTACAGCCATATTACTGGCATAGTACAATTCACAACGTTTGACACCATGAAAGTACCATGCCACCGAAACACTGATCGCATAATGGTATTTTTGGGATGTTCTTCACGGATAAGTTGAAAAGGAAGAACTATAATGAACGACCATATCGAACACCACTGAAGATCCAACATGGGTTTGACAAATTCCTGCAGGCGCGCACTCACCTCGCAGTTTGTCTGACTAAAGATTGAATATACTTAATGCACTAATCGGGTACGCCGTTCATCAGAAAGGAAAATCAGAGAATAACACCATTAGCAGAACCGAACTACTTTTGAATATTCAAGAGGAGGTTTTGAGAGTAAACCGATGGACACATCATACCATGTTATTCGGCATACTGCCATAACATCATTACTGACCCACTCACTATCGATTAAACCCTCGTACCCAAAAGCTACCTTTGCAGACAGATTCCCTCAGTTAATCATTCCTCCCAACGTATTTATCGTTTGATTCCGATGCTTTTCAATAAGAGGACACCTCCCAGGCTGTGTAACAACTGGTTTCTTTGTAACTTTGTTGCACCTCGATCCTCACCCACTTCTTTAATTAGCATGGACCGCGGAGCGGTTTTTCTTGGTTGAAGAAGGTTCAGCTGATCAGAACTGACGAACAAGTTGCTACAAGCAGAATTGTGATCGATCGGCGCTAATCAATCAGGAACGTCGATCAGCTGCTACATTGAACAATGTTGTTCCACTATAAAGAGGATGCTATTTTTCCAATACATTGAGGTTGTGTGATGTCACCCAGACCTCTGTTATGATTTTCTCGATTTGGTAGCCCAGTACTCGACAGCTCCCAACATGGCTTATCGTAACATGAACATCAAAACATATGACAAAACATAACGTATGCCGTTCGCACCGCTATGTTGCCATCAGGTTTTATTGGGCGGACGATTTCTGCCCTCCAAAGTCTAGGCTGAAATGACTATTCAGCCATCTTTCATCACATAATACATACACCAATAACAAACGTTAAAAAGCGACTGCAATTGTTGCAGTGGAAATTCCCGAGCGTAGGTCAACGGTGGCACATCTAACATTTCCATAGTACTAAACATAAACTCGTCAGATCGAGGTATCTGTGTTTCCCCCACAAGTCTTGCTCCTCCTTCACCTAATCCCGAAAAGTGTACCGGCTTCATTCACAATCGTAACAACGCATCAGCTAACACTTCGGTTGGATCCAGCTAACCAACTCTCAAGAAACATCCCATATAAACGTATTTATTCGGTCACGTCTTTTCAGACGTCATCATTCGACCAAGCAGCTCTACACAACAAAACCAATCCTAACTAATTTTTGAGCCAGTCCTACCAACCGGATCGACACAACCGTGGTACGTCAACCCCATTGTGCATTTGGTTAATTCTGTCAGGAGCCACGAACTATCGATCAACGTTCCCGGTGATCAACTTGCAAATTCGGATTTCTTAACTGGACTACCTTCACTACTAAACAACGTCTCAGACGAAGCTCAATTATTTACCCAAAAATTACCACTCACGTTCGAACATCAACTGCAACGGATAGCATTTGACTGGATCCCGAACCTACCTAATTCAGCGTGCTCGGACTTACCAGATCATCAACTGGAAACCCATCCAATCAATCAACCATCAGTAGCATCAAGTGAACTGCATACACAATTAAGTTTCGCAGATCGTGAATTAAACACGCCTACCGCATAGCAAGCAAACTTATGAATCCCATGTCTTGGACATCTCTGTACGTTGTACTTCTCCCGATCAACTGTTGAAGCACTGAATACAACAACTCGTATCGAATAACACTCATCATCAAGAAATGAGATTCTACAAGGGGCTCTGCGTGATCCCCCACTCCAACCATTCGATGGCCTGGCCGTCACACCAAGAACAGCGGCTGGGACGATTATTGAGACCAAAGAAGAGGCAAACTTAGCACGGTCTGAAGCCCACCTACAACACACACGATGACACCCGCTTGCAACATTCTTCAACAACGATCACGTAGCACGACTGGTTACAGAACCCCACCAGGATCTTCCTAAGCTTATGCATCAGAGCGATACGAATTACAGCTGGCATGTTGTCCACGAAAATCCATCGTTCACGTGGCCGTCCCAAATCACCGGAGGAATTAATAGGCTGATGTGGTACCGGTCACGAAAGTTTGTCTTATATACTTCGGTCATATCCTCTTACCCTTTTTGACGGATACAAACCACACAAAATTGTGGCTGCACTAATAATTCGCGAATCGGGAAACACGAAACTCTTAATTATTCCAGTGCCGCGTATTCTCACACCAACTTATCTCTGAAACCGCACGGCTTTGTATTCAAAGACGGTGTAATCTTCGTTGCCAATGTGGCTATTTGTGACCCGCATAGAACGGAGGCCACAGTCTAATTGAAGATGGATAAATACGGCTCTCAAGAAATAGTTCAATGTGCCCATATTCTCCGATCCTGGAAGCACCCTTTCTCCAAAATATAACTATATCCCACTGTAATTAATAACGAAGATTACACACATCCAACATCACACAAGTTCCTACAGCAAATGGGTTCTTCAAAATGTGATATCTGACATTTATATGACATCCTGTTCAAGGTCCCCTCGAAATATCCGGCTCATACGCAAGAGACGCTTAGCAAACGCATAACATAACCACATATAGAGTTCAATAAACTTTCAATTCCGAAACATTGACCCGAATATTCAGCATGTAATGCACAAATCATAATATCTAATCATGCATCCAATTTACGCAGGGATATTGTATCTTATTTTGATGAATCGGGCAAATCCCACATCTCGGAGAAGAATGCTGTACGTCGAAAATAAATTGGTAAAGTTATTCTAGAGAACATTATATAGCATGTGTCTTCTTATTGTCTTATTCCAAATCATAGAGAAACATAATCAAGACGAAAGTCAAGATATTTGTCTTACTTCCTCGTGTGGATGAGGCATTGTGTAGAAGGCGCGTATGTCTAGGGGAAATTTATCCAGTATGTAGAAATCTGTATCGTATTTTTGTTTAATGAGGCGACCCAGGAATTTTTCAGCCGGTGTGCTCAAATCATCATAATCACCCAACTCCCAGCCAGCTTCTCGAAGCATTTGAATGCCTTCACGATACTCCAAACGAAGTCTGAGTTGAGGAGCCAAAAGGAAACAACAAAAACATGAAAGCTAAGGTACCATAGTAGGTGATCAGTAGACCGAATGTGTAAACAAATCGACCACATCCCTGAAATTATAAAAAAAACAATAAGCAGGGTCATCTCGTAAAATCTATTATGGTTGAAATGACGGAATTTAGAAGTTGACATGAGCTGCTATCTATCACAGGTAAACCCCACGGAGGGAGAAAACATAACAATCGCACTGGACATATTTAGTAGCAAAAACGCTCTGAATGATAACAAACGAAAGAGAACTTAAATAAACAGCGCGCTAGTGATCTCAGCCGTCTGCACGGCAAACGAAACTTTCTGGGCATTCGTGTGATACGGGTAAACAGATATGCTCCACCCATTCGTAGACGTAAAGTAGCATGTTGCTTTGACTGTTGTCGTATGCATAAGCTCAAGTTTCACGAGGAAGTCTCTCTGATGGTAGAGACAACCTGTAATAACCACTGCTGATCTAACCTTGATACATGGGCTATGGTTTTACGGAGTATATCCCCGCCGCCGCTTCTTACAGTAAGAATCGATCAGCAACTACCACAGCGTCGTTATCCAATATGAAATCCACATAACCAGGACGATATTAGAGAAGTAGTTTAGCAGATCGTTGAATAATAACTAACGTCAATCATGCAGCAGCACGTAATAATGAGCAAACTAACAGAGAAAGCGAATCGAAAAGACCATAGGCTTCAGGATTAAACATCAATCCAAAAATGTAAACATTGCGCCGTAACCAACATCGACCACAACCGTATGCAAGCCAGTCAAGCTTAGAATGTGACTTTTAGGTGCCAAAAGAGTAATTTTCGGTTACAAACATCATCACTGCATAATCGGAAATAAAAAGATATAGGAGCTACATTGGCTGAAATAAAAACGGAATTGCAAGTCCTCGAATACGGTGGTGTGCAAACACCGCGACAAAAAATAGTAGTTTTCACACATCGTTAAACTG
>LOND01000871.1:0-15698 GCA_014220965.1 Paragonimus kellicotti | reverse complement strand
ACCAAGGCCTTCGGCTCAAAAGCCTGTAGTATCGCAAGGCAGCGGTTGGGTGGCAATGTACCAGAACTGGTATATTTTCCGGAAAAAGATGCCAGCCTTCTTCCAACCCCTAACGTGGAGGACCATGAGACTGGGTTTGTCAGACCTCTACCCATTGGCCTGCCTGGTATGAGTGACTCTATCGGTGTGGTGATCACACCGTCCAGTTTAGCCCAATAGGTCATCGAGATGCGCAAGCCGTCACACCACGTCAAGGTCCAGTCTCGTTGTGACGGATTGGCATCCTTAGCACATGACCTAACCATCTCAGTCTGTGCAAATGTAGCGACTGAACAAAAGAACTCGTTTGACAATCAGTGCCAAACACCCGCTTCCTAACCTCCTCGTTGCTTACTCGCTGGTGCCACCCGATACGAGCGATTGAACGCAGACATCGGTGGTCAAATACCTGGAGACGGTTCACGTCCTCTACCTCTGAGTGGCCAGGTTTCGCTGCCGTAAAGTAATACGGCCCTCACTGTTGTTTGATATACACGACCCTTACTCACAACGTCAACACACTTTCAACAAAAGAAACGTTACAACTACCGCGGCAGATTTTATCGTCTTAATCAACTTTAGAAAACAAACCGAGGGCAACGTGGAGAGACTTTACAAGCTTAAATAGGGCATACAGTAAAGTGATGTATGGACTCGAGGTTCGGTGTCTAGAAAAGAGCATTCAATCGTCGAAGTCACCACATACTATGAAAGTAGAGGTCGCACTTTCAAGTCAGAAATGTTGGCAGGGAAATGATGTCCACATAAATGACCAGGAAACTGATGCCCAAGCTCGAGCACAACAAACCTGATTTCTTCTCGATTCCGTCACTCAGGCCTGAGATAAGGTTAAATCAAAAACCTGCTGCTACAGTCTGTTAAATACCCATCTATATAAACTTTATTTTGCTCAATTCTTTAAACATTCATCTCATCATTATCGTGATGGATACCACGAGCTATACAACGACTGAGTGTGAATCGAAGGTACGGAAATGTGCATGTATTATTATGTATGTTGAAAATAAAACAAATTCCGTAGGAGAAATGTGGTAGAGAAATAACAGTCTGCCTTCTTATTGCCAATAACGTGCATGTCAATGAACGATAAGTAACGGATGGATTATTGTTACAGTAGATCAGACGTTTACGTACATTGAGACGAACAGACAAACATGGTTCAAGAGTAGGAAACATTTCCAAAAGTTTTAATTAAAGCAGGGGCAAACCACATCTGAACTGTTAAGTCGTATAGTTAGGGGAAGACCGTCCGGTTACCGCGCGTTGGTTCTCTCTGGATTTGAACAGTTTAGCAACACAGCCGAAATGTGGTCTAGTATGTCCAAGGCAGAAAACGCTCGTGGTGTAAAGGCTGGGAACTTTTGTCTTCTAGCGCAAGGTTGATTTACACATCAAACCTGCATCGTTGCTGCCCCATTAAAAATCACGCAGTGTCCAAAAGCGTGATGTGCTCTACGTTGGAAGATACTAAAAGAATAACCACAACACGAAACGAACGAAGGTTGTTGTTGATACCAGATGCGGATATGGCACCTATCTCCAAACGAGTAAACAGTTGTGCATTAGAAATGATGTCGAACCAGTTCAATGGGTCACCGGCAGACTTAAAAATATGCGCTTTCAATAGTTCAGGGCGCAACTGACGTGTGCATGCTGGTAGAAGGTAATGAACCGGCTAAAACATCCTGATGAAGGACCAGCCAAGTATTCATCTTGACATGACTTACGATCACGTGAAAAATGGGAATCGTATTCAAATACTTAAATTTGAACAGAATAAGTGCAATCATCCAGAACTCTTGCATGAACTGTAGGATTGGGGTTACGCAATAAAAAGATGGACTTACTCTTTCTGTAAGCCTTTGAACATGTTGACAAACATATCAGCTATTAAATCAACCACCTCGTGATAGTGATTTTTGAAGGCCATTTCCAGGTCCAGGCCAACAAACTCCGTCAGGTGCCGGTGTGTGTTGGAGTCCTCAGCTCGAAACACCGCACCCACCGTGAACACCTAAGCACGGTGATACATGCGCGTCAGCCCACAGAAGGGAATAAAGAACGTCAGAGGAGTGTTGTGAATGATAGGAACAATGTCATAGCAAACTACAATCATTGTGGTACAGCTTCATGTAGAGAAAAAAGAAATGCATAGAAACAGTTTGGCAGATTGGTTAATTTTGAGGAGAAAATTTTAGAATTCGATTGGAGTCGAACCAGTGACATAAAGAGCACGACCAAATGTTGCAAACGTTCAGTCGACTGAGGTACGAAGTCACGCAGAGAGCTCAGAGATATCACATTTGGACTCGATTACCCGCCAGTCCCATTATGTCGTAGAATCCATCAAATGATCTAGGGAATCGACTGCTCCGGCAGGATTTTTCAAACAGCCCATATTGGAATCCACTAACGCCACCGTTGAGCATACGGAAAGGATCGAAGCACGAAAGAATATCGTTAACATGAGATAGAAAAAATGGATGGAATCTCATAAACAACAGGTTCAATCGGTGCTGTTGTTAGCGATCGACCGAATAGAAACATTCAGACTACCTTACCGGAGCGTGTATCTTTAGAATGGACCTAGCGTGTGAATCGCTAGGATCATTCAGAAATGTTACATCTACGCCACCGTCACTGGCAAGTACACCAAGGGATGTTAACAATCTTGCAATCTTTGCGGAAATGACAGCTTTTGAATAGGAGCCGGACGAAGACTAATAGTAGGGCTTAACTACAACCAATTGCCAGACGGACTGGCAAAGGTCAAAGCTTTAGCTTAGCAGTGAAACACATAAATTGGCTCAACCACTCTTTTTACACTAGGAAACATTGCACTTTTAACAGATCCTCGTGTTGTAAGCAACAGCTTATCAGAAAATAAGCAACGCGTTAAGCATAATCATACACATGTTAAAAGCTTAGTGCTGTTTGCCACTCCCGTAGACAAACTGGTTAGGTTCGAAGAAGGATGTGCTGGACGGCATTTCAAGAATTGACTACATTAGCGTCATAGTCATAAGAAGGAATATCAGCTATAAGTAGCGCAGAGCGTCAGAATGAACAGAAATTATGAAAGCCATGGATAACTGCATACCGGTTTACATCGTTTGCTCAGGTTACACTGCTAGTAAAGGATGTGTTCTGTGCACTTGACATTCTAACTGACAACATACCCCACCATGGGAAGATGTCAAAAATGTTACCATACATAAATTCTATACCACTGTCGCTCAGAGGGAAGAGCAACATATACTTCGTTCGATTTTCGAAAAGGAAATTCAAACCATTTTCAGGACACAGGACAAAGAATTCTGGTCGAAACCTACAACCGGCCTACGAGGGATCTTCTAATACCACTATTTAATGTCACTGAAACATCTGTACGGTTTACAGGATATCCACATGCATTTTTTAATCATACATCTGTGGTATGTGAACTGCTGTCACACATATATGGGGATCTGAAAGAAAAGCCAAAGAAAATAACTTAAAGTTGTTGATCCAGTAAAATATTCGTGTGCCTGTGTGGTATAGGTCCTATTTAACAATTCCGAAATGGCAGACGAAAAATAGCAAAGTGTTTCCATACTCTTTTATAACGATCCCGATTTTTTTTTGGTAGAAGTGACTAACTATCAGCGCGATGGAGTTTCGTGTGATTAAAAGTTGTGAAGTTGATTACACGCCGTCCATGCTGTCCGATAGCTCAGCTGTTTGACCGCTTCACGAGGAAACGAAGAACAGGTTAGGCAGGTTCGTTAAGTTAAGTTATCCGATGTTACACAAAAAGGCGTTCGCTCCAATGTAACATACTGCGTCAAATGTGGTTTAGATAATATCCAGCCAAATCTTGGACCGAGAACCTTACGAACAGTGATCGACGATATCGTCAAGAAGATATTTAACTGTCACCAACGAAACGGATCGCATGACAAACGGGGTTCAATGTCAGCGTGTTCTTCGAAACATCTTAGATGCGGAGTCGATTGGTCTGTGAAAGTGGAAACAGGTATCGTGGATGGTAGATGACCGGTTGTTGCATCGAACCCCGTTTGTTGACTACCAACGAATAGAGGAAACCTCGGAGTGATCAATCGATAATCATTATGACCAAGACTTCTCTATCGATCTAAGTCAGCAGACGTTCCTTGTAAAGCCAAAAATGCTGTGCTCACTTAAATCTCTAGTTGGAAACATTTTGATGCGGGAGCCGATAAACTGCACGCACCCCACGAGTATGAGCTTTTTAAACAGTTTCGTCTTATCTAGTACCAAACTACAGAATTTGAACTAACAAATTTCACTCGTCGCTGTAGCATTAGGCGATAGTTTGTGCTACAATGTCACCTGGGACCGACTGTATATACATGCACACAATTAATCAGTCAACCATTTCCAGTTTTGGATCGTACCAAGGGATGAAGTGGTTCAGAATGCCGTTGGTCCTGACAATGGTCCACGAAGTTGCAGAGTATTAAACAAGTACAACGGTGTGCCAAGGAAAAGGAAAATAAGCAAACAGACAATTGCGCTTCACGGGAAACAAGAGCCAACAGGTATGTGGATACAGGTTCACCAACGACTACGACACAATGCCACGCCAGAGGATGTTTCCACTCAGCGATATGGACGGTCGCAAACTCCCAAACCAGGTAGACGGCACTCATCAATCTTGCCCAGCGGAACCGTCGAGGCTTCCATGGCCAGTGACCACGCTGTCACCTGGCTGGCTTGAGGTTTCTCTCAACCATCAGCAGCCACACTATACAATGCACAGCCCGACGGACACTCCAACACAGTATACGGAGTATGTAACTCAAACAGGGAAGACGGTGCATGTTTATTACTTTGGTTATCGATCGCGAACTGGCACAGTTCCAAAGTACGCGTCAACGGACTGTTGCATTGTTCACAAAAGCATCCTATTTGGTGCAGGCTAACTGGTGGAAAAAGGGGTGGTCGAATACCGAGAGTCTATATGGACCTTCCATACAGCAAAACTCAGCTCATACACCACCAGTAACATCTGTCGATAATTGACAAATAGACAGCTTCGCACCACCAGAAGTGACAGAAGTTGGCGAATTCACTACTTGCTTTCGCTATCTACGTGGATGACGACATGACATTACCCATGTAGATGAAGCGATCGACAGTCTACAGCGTCCTACCAGAAATAACGAAAACAGTATCAGTGGTAACCCAATCTAGTGACAACAGTTCACGCTCGGAAGGTGTAAAGTGCATAGCATACGGTTTTTCGCAGAAGAGCTAAGTAAAATAACGTCGCGCACACACTCAATATCAGTCAGCTGATCAAACGAAGGAAGTTTCACTCACTCAAAGTTGAAAAGAAAGACGGGATATCGGACACCTCAGTAGTGGAGAACGCCCCCAAATCGTTGCCCATAAAGGTGCACTCTGCACTCACAGCGCGCATACAACGATTTCAAATTTACAAAATTTATTAGGACTTTCCTGTGACGCAGACGGTCATAAAGAGCGTATCAGGTAAACGAATCAAAAGCACCATTCAGGTCTAAAAATATCACTACCGTTGGCTAGGAAAAGGATTGCCGATTCACCAGCGTCTGTCGCAACAGGGTGATCGATACATCATTTAACTGATTGTCTCTGTGTTTCAGAAGTTGCAGCATTATGAGATCCGTGAGCATATTGGATGCGACAAACACAAAGTCAATACCTTTGTGGTTGTCACGTGATGTCCTAGCACCTTTGCTAAAAATGGAAATGGCTGTTGATAAACCGCAGTCGTGATGCACCTACTCAGTCTCCCATATGGACTCATCATCATCATCATCATAGACAGCAATACATCAGTGGTTCACACTGATGCTTGACTGCCACACAACCACGAAGAACAAAGAAAAGAAAAAAACTTATATAGGAAGAAAGAAGAAAATAGAGGAGGGGAGGGGAAGTGGACCTAACTACTAAAAATAGCTACGTCTATATTCAAACATACAACATCAAGGCGCCTACACCTTGCAAACAAACAACCGAGCTGTAAGTGAAAGTAAGGCGTCATCAGCAAGACAGCTTCCTTACGGCTTTCACTGCCCCGCATCATTAAGTGCACTCACTTCACAGACAACTCGGCCAAACAACGACAGCATTCACGCCACTGAGCTCGATTAGCCGCCATCTCACCTAACGTCTCAAGCCACCGACTCTGTGAGTCCATATGGACTGGAGGCAGTGTGTCAGTTCAAAGACAGTAACCTTTCACTGGCATCTCTTGAAAATAACTGGAATGAAGAAAGTCCCGAATCTCTCTCTTCTCTTCTTCTCTCCTCTCTCTACTCTACTTCTTCTGTTCTCTCTTCTCTCTCTTCTTTTCTTCTCTTCTCTTCTCTCTCTTCTTTTCTCTGTTCTCTTCTTTCTTCCTCTCTCTCTTCTCTTCTCTACTTCTTCTCTCTAGTCTCTCTCTCCTTCTGGGGCCTCATCACGCCTAAATATTTCAGGCTTCAAAGGCACAACAGATAATCGTCTGGAATGTTATAACTGGCCACACAACCTCCAGCGTCCACAGATGAGTGAGCTAGTTGAACTGTTCCTCAAATTGTTCAGTTTATTCGCCGCGACATGCTGTAAATTGGTGAGTCACTTTTTTCACATGTAGTCAAGCTAGTGCCTAGCCGAAAGCCAGTGCATCAGAGAAAACAGTACCTAACTGTTCCCTGATAAAAATGCCTCCTCCAGTTCTTAGGTTCGTCCGAAGAAGTAAGCCCTACGGTCCTTACACAGACTCTCCGTAAGTTTGCATTTCGGTTCACAGCGGTCCTTGTCATATTTGGAATCACAGGGAAATCAGTCGATGTTCTTAATTCCTGGTGAATCAGCGAAAATCAAACTTCTGCCGTACTTGCGACGATCCCTCGGAACAGACTTCCCAACAAAACGTTCACACAGCAGTTGGGATTTTTATTCAGTGCCCGTTTGGATCACTACACTGGGGTGACTCGGGCAGCTTAACTGTTAGTGCTGTTTGATAGGCGTTTCGTGTACCTTCGTTGCTCAATTTCCAACTGATTACTGTAGGTTTGTGAACCGATTATCTCTGAGTGAAGGAAAAAACAAAACGAGCACGAACGAAGGCATGATCTGAGTCGAGGTGGTTACCCAGAAATGAGCAAAAATCCTTAACAGAATGCGGTCACCGATAAACGATCACGATATGAACAATATGTGTTTACGGTTGAAATGCACACGTGACGCATTGCCGTCGCTTGTACTTAAATGCGCTAATCAATATATATAGTTAGCCGATCACCAATGTCAATGCGTCGCGAACGAACGCCAAACATACCATCCAATAATTTCTACTCTGGAATAAGACGGCCGAGTTGTGCGTTCATGTTACCAGCAAGCACAACTGTGTGAGAGTGTTCAGTTTGTCTAAGACGATCAAAGACCACACTGTAGAAGACGTTCCTGATAATGTCCGAACTATTGGCTACTAGGGCACATGCAGAGATGACAAATAAACAACGTCCTTCTGGCTTATTTCAACAGACTTTCAATGAAATGCTAAGTCTGACGACACACAGATGACCATTTAATGGGATACAGTCGAGCGCGTTCGGCTCTGTCTTGGAGTCTAATGCAATCCCCACTCCAGCTTGACCTGGAGATTCGGCTTCATCATCACCAGAGACCTTGAAAAAGAACCAGACATAAACCATCCTTTAAGGGCGAATTCAAGTAAAGGACACATCTAGATGTGTATAAGACACAGGTATACATTCGGTTCCAGACTCGAAAAGGTGCCCAACAGAGCAACTTGCTGACCTATTTGCCTAAGAGCGCGGACGATGAAGGCGTCAATATTTACTGGCTACCTTGGCTTAAAGAGGAGATAATCAACAGCATAAAAAGAAGAAGACTACATATGTGGAACTCACTCTACCAAAATCAGCGGCTATCGCCATTTGTTTATACAACTGCGGTGACTGAGCGAGGTAGGCACTACCAGAAAAGTAAGAGACTTTGAACACGTTGGCACCACCCTCAGATGCGGCTGAAATCATTTTCGGAGTCTGAATGTTGACGAATCCAGCCTTGGTCAAATAGTCCATGAAAAACCGAACTACGCCTGCTTCCAGACGATAGATGGCTTGGTTGACCGGAGTACGTAGATCAATGCAACGGTGGTCCAGCCGGGTATCTTGATTCACACGACTTAGAGCCTGTAAAAGGGAGGCAAAAAAGAGAAGTCATATAAATGGTTCGAGTACAAAGGAGTTAGTAACAAAGGAACCACAAATCAGAACGTGGAGTTCAGCCAAAGAAATTAGCGCGTTCTAGGTCCTAATTGTGGTTCATGAAGCAGCAAAAAATAATGAAGATGAGGAGCCAATTTCCACGACTGTAGATAGGTGAGTAATCCTTTATAGAAAAAGATGCGACAAAAAATAGAACATGGGCCTTGGTGAAATGAGGAGTTACAGTTTGACGATGAAAAAGTCCGTTAAGAACTCCACGTCGCGATAAAAATGAACACAGCAATAAAATAAACGCAATTAACGATCCCTTGGAAAAAAAGGATTAACAATATTCACTTCATCTTTTATGCGTAAAATAACCTTATTTGCATTCTTAACATTATGTGACAGTAGTAATGTTGATACGAAGCAGAATGATGATTGAGATGAATACCTACATTATTCGATAAATAATATCACTTGCAAGTTGATTGCTTCCCTGTTTCAGGGAAAGCAGTGGATTAAGCAAGTGAGCTCATCCAAAAGTATAAGCAGGTTACTGGAATTTGAAACCGGTAGTCAGAGTTAAAAATTAATGAAAAACACGTAGGCCATAGACGATTTGAATGCGATGACAAAGTGATTCGTTATATGCGCATAATTGAATCACTCTTGTTCGCAAAAAGCAATTACCCAACTCATTTCGCCACACTAGGCTTTGTCATGAGTGAGAACAGAAAGATTGTCCCACACATCTTGGAATAGCGATTCGTTTCGTAATGGACCGATAACAGTCGGTCGTCTGGGGGAGAATCGATCTGAGGAGAGGACTAACTGAACCTTTTGCTGGTGTCTCAATATACTTTTGTGAAGCAGAGCAATCAAGGAAAACTGCACTGTTCCTGCTAAAAGTGGTCCAAAGTGAGTGTTTCGCAGAAGCAGAACGCTGTATTCTGAGACAAAAGACGATTGGCTAAAAAGCTAACAGTTTGGAACAACGCACGTAGACTGTGCGAGAAGAATAATGAACAACAGTGTTGTCCCATCCGCACAGTGAGTACATTCAACCATCGGTCGCCGATTGGGCGCCTTTAATCGGACTCCGGCCTTACAACCTATCTTCCAAGATCGTCATTATTTCTTAGTCGTACCTTACTACTCAACAACTTTTGAAGTAGTGTAAACAGTGTGACGAAAACCAGATAGGATGGTCCTGTTTAACGGATCCGAAAACGCCTGCTCGAATACAAGCGAACATCTAGGAGGAAGCACGAAATCTTACAAGAAAAAGAAAAAGTAATCTTTCTAGTCTGGTTCAAAACACTGAGTTAAGGGTTTCAAAACGCAAAGGAAGTTTGAACTATCCAATCACTGAAACAGGTTTGAAATAAACCGATATCGATTCACATATGATTTAAACGCTACGGCTAAAACAGAATAACCCCTCCTCTTTTTCTTCTTTCTTCCTATATAAGTCTTTTTTTTCTTTTTCTTTGTTCTTCGTGGTTGTGTGGCAGTCAAGCATCAGTGTGAACCACTGATGTATTGCTGTCTATGATGATGATGATGATGATGATGAAAACAGAATAAAGGAATATCACATTTAAAAAAACCTGCAGCCGTCGTTATTTTGACTGCGGAGTCGTCCGAAAAAGTGGGCAGTCTATATAATGAACCACACTTGCATCTACAATAAATACTGGTTACTACGTGGACTGGATAGGTTAGATGTCTAACGAGAAACAGAATTGAGGAAAACCCATTATAAAAAACGAAACTGAGACAAATCGCGAGCAGGACTAACGGAGTATAATTGTTCAGCCGTCGGTGTTCCGAAGTAGTATTGGGGTGTGACTAGAAGACTGCATCGGCAATGAAGAGGCTCACCGGTGCGTCATCGGGAAGGGTAGACTGTCAGAGAAACCGCCTTATTGCGTTAGAAGCGGTAGTCTAATAGTCAGTGAAGGAATTTATTGTGCGGGCATTGAAACTTATTTCAGCAGAGCGTACCCAACGTTTGGGTTGAGATTCAAAATATAATGAGATCCTCTGATTGATAATATTACCAGACAGCACGAAAACATGAACAAATGGCACTTGTGTTATGAGCTTTTACGTTCCACAGGTTAAATTTTACAAATATAATTTCGTTCAATCTTTGCGAGATTTGCGAAATGCCTATACGATGTTGTTCATCACATTGGTCAGGGTCCTTAAACCAATATATGATTGAGGTAACTAATACAGTAAGAAAGCCGCAGGTGCCTATGACTATCGAGGTCGTAATTGAGTTATCTCTAGGTTGACCTTTACAACAAACTTGTAATTTTTCGTTTTGAGATTGAGGTTGATTGAGCTGGATGCATCTGTCGAAATACAACAAACATTTGATCTTTTTGTTACACGCCCAATTGAAATGGAGCAGCAGACGTCGGAAGCTCAGGCACAAAAACGTTCAGTTCACCAAACCATTCGGCAGTTCACAAGTGGAGCAGTTATGGGGATAAGAACATCGGAATATAAGCGAAAGCTGTTGATCGCAAATACAAGTTAGTGTTCAAGGAAAACGTAGATGACCCACACCTAACATCACCCTGCATGGATCAGACGGGCGATCAAAATCTTTGAGACTCATCATTTTCTTTGTTCACATTAAAACTAACGAGTTGCCGGTCTGAATCAACGTGAACTGTACATGTACATAACCATTTTCTAGTCAAAGCACGGGAAGAAAACGAACTATACGATGGCTAATTTAGGAATAATTCACGAAGAACGTTTGGAATCCAAAGCGTAACGCTACGTCAAATCAAGCATTTTGAAAAAGCTCAATCAGAACCCCAAGAAATGTTAATTACGTGTAGGCCTCAGAGTAAGTAACAAACACATCTTAAACAACATAATACTAGGTAATTGTATAACTAAGTTAGCCGAACTAAAATGTTGAATGGAGTTGAGAGGAACATGAAAGTATAGAAAATGAATCGGTAAACAGTTGCCGACTACTCTGCAAATTCTGGGAAATACATACATACCGTTTCATCATCTTCAGGTCGCATCGCATCTTCAATCTGAAGCGGTAAGGTGGGCAGAGCAGCACTGACAACATATACGCGTTCACAATGCAGTTCAACGGTGTCGGGATTACAGCCTTCGATGAGAACTGGGCTCTTTTTCACACAACCATAAACATCGATGATTGATTCTTTTGAAATACTGTACACGTAGTGAAGGAGACAAAACAAACGCTGTACACTATGTGGACGGTTTAGCTGATTAGAAAATCGACCTAGCAGTCGCAAAATCTTCGACTACGGTCGAGATTCACACCTCAGTAACGTGATGGAATAGCAAAATGAGTCCAAATAACTGACAAACATAACGAGACCATAAAAACCGGAGTATGCATTTGCAAATATATGCAATTCAAATACTGATGAAGTTCATAGACCGTAAGGATTCGAGTTGAATGTAGTCAAACATTTACCGCAATAACTTCGTCTATTATGTTGCACATCACGTAGGAGCGAGTATCGCAATGCTACTAGGTACTCCGCCGGGCTGCCGATTAAGTAACAAACTTCAGTTGAATGCACAATGCGTGATAAGCGGACTTGCCGAGCAAATAAGCAGCCACAGACAGTAAGCGATAAGCAATCGGTGCTGCCGACGTGGCAGTCAAGCATCAGTGTGAACCACTGATGTATTGCTGTCTATGATGATGATGATGCTGACGTGGTATAGCCACGGCTGGCAACTTGGTTTTCGGTAAAATTCCCCACAGGGTATAGCACGTAAATTCACCGTTCAGGCATTTACCCTGTTGGTTAACAGGCTGAGCTTGCTCACAACTCGAAGTCTCTTTACCAATATATTTTGTCAGTTTGAGCCCCACTCAAAACCTAAACCTTATCGCATAGCTCTCTTTCCAGTCTCCCCACACGTGTTCACGGTCCGCTGATCCGGCGATTCTGTGGCCTAAGTTGCTAGCTAAGGTGATGTTGGAGTTGAAAAGAATGAAGGAGCTGAAGCCGCCTATCACACTTATGCTGATGCGAAGATGTATTTTATCGGCAGTTCTATGGCCTTTTTTAGTAAGACGGAAACATCAGACAGGATACACCCTGGTAACCTGAAACCTTAAATCGATCGTCCGGGAGTAGACGAAAGCAAGTCAGGCGGACGTCATCCTTTGTTTAACTAAGCACGAGAATCGAGTACAAGTGTGTGCAGACAATCACTTGTTCTTGGCAATCGGTAACTTTCGGCATAATAATTGTTTCTGTGGAATATGGCGTCACTACTTTTTAAGCCAACTCTGAACTCAAATCAGGCATATTGCTATCAGTTATCATTGGAAAATTAACATAACAGAATACCAATCGTACCGAAGCGCCCGATCGGATTTAAATCAAGGTCTAATTAGTGTTTGCCTTGCAATTAAGTGGGCGTTTACGGCTTTGCTTCAGGCAGATGAATACAGCTAAACCTAGACATCATGCACCGTGGATCAGCATCAAGATACATTAGCTAACAAACTAGCGCACGCTCGCCAGCACCTCACTATTGTTAGAGAGATTAGTGCCGATCGTAAAAGCCTACGAATGGAGCGTTCGCAGGGCTCAAAAAATATCGAACAATACACTAGACTTATCGGACATCAGGGGTGAGATCAGCTGTGCTCATCTGTGACTGTCGGGATTCATTTATCTCATTTGAGTCAAGGGTAGAACAGCTAGATGGCAATGTAGCTAATTGTGCAAGAAATGATCATACAGAACACAATTGATATCAATGCACAGAATGCTGAACGGACCATTTTTAACTGGAGTCAAACTGGCCACCAACGCAACAGCGTGTGTAGAATATTTAACCATTCGTTCTCCTAGAGAGTAACTACTGACTCAACCTCGTAAGCAGAAGTCAGTGAGGTATTTCAATTCCTGGAGCGTTACAATTTCCTGGCCCAGATGACCTTCACCGGGGCCCTTCCAGGGTGATAACACGACACACGGTCAACAGTCAACTCGTCTCATTGGTAAAATGGGAGATGAATGATCTACTCCCGAGACCGGCCATTGCCACCCCAATTGTGAATATACAAAAAAACACCCATCAAGAATTTCATACGTACTACAGCCCAGTGGCGAACAAATATCAACCTCAATCGTGTTGCGAAGCCAAACGTAGTCCTTTAGATTTTCGCATTCGGTCGGCACAGCCACTTACAAAATGACACTTGCCTCACCCATGGTTCTACTGACAGGTAGATACTTTGGGCAGGTGTGGTAGAAAAGCTTGAAAAGCCTACTAGTATTCCCCGACACAGGAATGGTTTCTATTTCGTCAACTTCTTTGGTTAGCCCGGCCTCATGATCGACAATCAAGCTGTGCTTGGACATCCTACGGATGTCCATCCGCAAGTTACGTGGCGACCAGACAAGTACGCTAAACCAACACGCGAAACAATCAATTTTGAGGTCCGCCTGGGTCAACTGAGGGTATTCCAGTTTGTAGACGCAAGGTTTCTCAATACCTGTGATCAAAGAACCCATCAGATATGACATGAAGTCGTAATAATTGGCGCCTCGTGGAAAATACGTCTAATTCTGAAACCACTAATTCACCTTCCCTATCTATCCGTTCCATGTTACGTGATAATACTTATTCTTGTACCAAGCATTGTGCCAGACAGACAATATAAAATATATATATACACCTTCAAACAGGTAAATCAAACTTTTTCACTGGGGTGTTTATAGAACCCACAACAAATGATGCAGTGACATGTAGCATGTACAAAAGAAAACGCACGTGATATTGACTGCGAAAATATTCATATTTTCAAGCTTCTAAGTAGTTACTTAGTAATTTCAGCTACCAAAATGAAGTCTGACTAATTTACCACTAGAATGCTTAAAAGTCATGTTATATACGTAAAATAAACGCCGATTAATTACTACCCGACTGGATGAAACCATTTTGTGGGGCTCAAGGACGGGTCTAGAAGTTCAGTGAAAATGGTAACGTCCTGAAATTAATCGGTAAACCAGAAACAGTCGGGTACGGGCGGATTTAAAAACGGGACAGTCAACAAACCGTAGAACAAGAACATGAACACCATTCCACGGGAGGGTGGCTGACAGAAACCAATGAACGTGATTCAGGCTGACATACGACTCTTAGAATGTTTGGTAATTCAGGTACCACAACATCCTTGACCGGAATAGGCGAGACTGATGGACGGAATCCCACAGTAGTCGCTAGTTTCATGCCTTCGGGTTCACGTCAGATACGGAGGCTCAGTACAAACCAAAAGTAGTCCGCCGCAAGTCCACAGCGATGGCGTGTGTGTGCCAACGTTCTTTAGATTTAACCCCAGGGCAGACCAATCCAACGTCCAATACCGAACTAAATGTGTCACGGAGGCGATAACGCACACAGGAACTGTATACACCATCTTTAGCTGTGCTGAAACTGCAGATGACGACGAGGGACTCATACAAGTCGGTTAACCAGATGATAAGAGATATCATTATCACCATAGACAGCAATACATCAATGGTTATCACTGATGATTGTCACACGACCACGAAGAGGAAAAGCAAACCCAGCAAAGGAAGACAGAAGAAAAAAAGAAGAGGAGGGCGTCCTAAATTATACAAATAACTACGTCTATATTCAAACATCCGACTTTAAGGAGCCCATATCCCGCAAACAAATAACCAACCTGTAAGCAAAATTAAGGCGTTATCAGCAAGATAACTTCCTCATGGTTTTCGCCGCCCGCGTCATTAAGTGCAATCATTTCACAAACAACAACATTCACATTGCTGAGCCCGATTGGGCCACCATCTCACCTAACGTCTCAAGCCACCGACTCTGTGAGTCGCGAGGGCCCCAGCCCGGGAGACGAACCCTGACATACAGTACCTAATCCTTTGGTAAACAACTTCATTCCTATTCGCCAGGTCATCATCTATCTACCTCGTATCTCACACCAGTCGGCCACAGCATTGGCAAACAGTGCTCAATGCGGCAGACGACTAGCTGACATCCTTAATACATAACCTAACCATCTAAGTCTGTGTAAATGTATACGTTGAACAAAAGAACTTGTTTGACAATCGTTACCAAATACCCGCTTCCTAACCTCCTCGTTGCTTACTCGTGGTGCCACCCGATACAAGCGATCGAACGCAGACAACGGTGGTCAAATACCTGAGAACGGTTCACATCCTCTACTCTGAACGGCCATGTTTGGCTGCCGGAAAGTAACACAGCCCTCACAGTCGCCGGATATACGCAACCCTTAAGCCTCAGAGAGATACCTCTCTGTCACCAAAGGTATCCCAGATTACAGAATATCGCCCTCGTCTCAGAAATACGTGGTTCTGTTTCATTCCC
>LOND01000870.1:108085-180582 GCA_014220965.1 Paragonimus kellicotti | reverse complement strand
TATATATATATAGTCTTCGAACAGCCTTGAAGAATCCCACATGAATCGATGCATTGAAAGTAGAATGGGCCAATCAGAAGCGGGAGAGAAAAGTGCACGGATATTGAGTTCTTACGCTTTATGGCACGAAAAGATTAAATTCAAAATCACAATTTATTTTTCGAAGATAGCTCGAAAAATAAACCATTTTTGGGGAAAATAGACTTTCCCCAACACCTCCCGTTTGAGATGACAATCATCCGTAGCACTTGGCTCGAGGGTCCAGCTGCATAGGACGATGTGGGCGTCTATTGCGGTCAGTCCAACGTCTGGGCAGGAGGCTGGTTGTGATTTCGGCATGGACGACGGAACTGTGGAAGTGTCTGTGTCCGGAATTGCGAACGTGTCCAACAAGATATCCAGCGGAAGCGGATGCTGGTCGTCTGTTGTTTCTTGAGTTCGTGTGCCGTTTCCATATGGTGCCACTGACAGAAACATCATACAACACCTTTCCGTGACGAGCACTCACGGTTGCGTCCGTCCAGTTGTTGTGACCCGGTCGATAGTCACGAGCGTAAACGTCGCCGGAGTTTGGGCCCGGCACATATATTGGCTCAGAATGAGAGCCTGATGGACTGTGCGAAGCTTGCGACCCACAAGAGCTTCGGCTGGTGATCGACCGTCAGATGTTGCAGGATTGGGAGTTGTGCGGTAGACGAACAGGAACTCCTGTAACACCTCGTCTGTGGTCCCCTCCCCACGAGATTTCAGCAGCGCCCGTTTGAAAGTGTTGAAACATTCAGCTTGTCCGTTGGACTGCGGGTGATAAGGCGGCAAACGAGTGTGTTGGATCAGTGAACGGCGGCAGAAGTCCTCAAAGTATGAAGACGTGAATTGCGTCCCGTTGTCCGACACGAGAATGTCGGGAAATCCATGCACTAGAAGAACGTGGCCAGTTGAACAATCACCACAGACCCGGATGGATCCGTTAGACTTCTTCACACGACGAATGGGGCAGGCCCACGCGGAGTAGGAGACCGGTACCAAGACACCAAGCTGTTCAAGTCGTCTGAGTTCCTGGTCTACGAGCGGCAGGGCTGCGTAGGGAACCGGCCGTTTGGGACGAAAGACCGGTTGGCTGCCAGGGCATAGCTGCAGCCTGAGTACGGGAACAAAGACCCTGGTAATCTTGGAATACGGGAGGGAACTGTCGAATGATGTTGTCGGACGTCTTCCGGCTGCAGCAAAAGACGCACCTGGTTGCAGATGGCCCGGATCGGGACATCCAGAAGACCAAGCGGTTCGAGCCAGTCAAGCCCGAGTAGATCGAGACCAGAGTTAGGAGACGTAGCACGTCCCGTCGATGGTGGTGCCGCGGAATGACACTGAACAGTGCAGTCTTCCAGTCAACTGCACCGAGCCACCACAAGCACTGGTTTCCATGATCGGTGGACAAGGAGGGCTGCCCAGGGATCGCCAGAGCCTCTTGGAGATGATCGGTGATGTCGGAGGCAGTGTCCAGCTGCAGGCGAGCCAAACGACCATTGATGTGGACGGACACGAAACTTCGGCGATATTGACTTGGAAAGTGGCCAGCAGACTGTTAGATCTGCCAACTGCACGGGACCCGGCTGGCTTCTTGAACTTGGAGGTCAACGTCGGTTTGACCCTGTCCGTTGCTGCAGGTTGGTCATTGAAATGCAGTGGACATCGACATTTAACGAGTTTAGTGTTCGTGCGAAAATGGCCCGCCGACCTACCGTTTCAAAACACAAACGTAGAAAGCACCTATAGTAATTAACGTTTCAGACCTGAGCCGGAGACGAAGGATGCTTGAAGCTGGATAACAAAAGATGGGAATTACCGAGACAGTTGCGAGAATTTTCTGTTCGTCCTGTTCGACCTGCAAAGTAACTTCTAGAAATGGGAAGCGAGGGGAACTTGAGAGTCAAATTTGGTAGGACAATGGGCGAGGGTTCAACAGTAGTATATCTTCATCTACCTGTCCTGCTGTATGCAGCAAATCTGGTTATGTGACTGTCATGAGGAACGTTCCGTCTGATATCTAAGAAGTCTGGGAATTTCTCTGAAATCCAATGTCTGTTTAACCCACGAATCGTTATGCAACACGCTATGATGCATGCCTCCTTGACACCGATGTCAATGCGGTAGATACAATGAAAAGATTTCTGAAGATTTGGCGTCTAGAGCTGACAAACAAGCCAAACGGCTGGCACAGAGTCAAGTGTTAGCGGGAATCCAATGTACCAATGCGCCTGGGACCGTCGCGTCGAGAACTAACCCAACTCAGACAGCTAGTATATTTTAGTCTACCCATCCTACTGTATACAGCATGTAGGGCGACACCGGTTTATACTGCGAGACGACCGATGCAGTATGGAATTAACAGTATTGTGAATATTCATGGTTGTGTGTGGGCTGAGATACTGCCAGGACGCCCAGACCTAGACAGGAGAACGATTAGGGTTCTCAACCAAAGCCTTTGGCTCAAAAGCCTGTACCGCAAGGCAGCGGTTGGGTGGCAGTGTATTAGAACTGGTACTTTTTCCGGAGAAAAGATGCCAACCTTCTTCCAACCCCCAACCTGGAGGACCAGGAGACTGGGTTTGTCAGACCTCTACCCATTGGCCTGCCTGGTATGAGTGACTCTATCGGTGTGGTGGCCACACCGTCCAGTTTAGCCCAATAGGTCATCGAGATGCGCAAGCCGTCACACCACGTCAAAGGTCCAGTCTCGTGTTTTGATTGGGTCGAATGGTCAAAAGTTGTGGTTGGGTTTTTTATTTTTGGGAATAGCAGAATGCCATTTTCCTTGGTCCGTTGTTGTACGAACCGTCATGTCCCTGTATGTGAGACCGTATGTGAAAAAGATGGTCCACTTATCACCAATCAATCGCGCTCGACTTGATAGGTGGGCTGAACATTTTGAAGAACAGTTCAGCTGGCCTCAACCAGACCATGTGGACGACGGGACCCGAATGGTCAGTTATTGCGTTCCAGACGGCCCTCCGTCGGAAGCAGAAGCTGTTCTGATGTGTTTACTCTACAGGCCGTTATATGTTGAGAACACCCACAGTCGTGTAAAACCGCGTTGTTGTCAAACAACAACGTGGCCACAAAGTGACTGTTCGGTTAAACAAAATGGGTAGGTGTTGCCTGCTTGCCTGGGTTTCTCTTGAGCATTGAAATCATTTATGAGAGACGCTATTGAAGATGGATTTGTGCCGCAGTCTGTGACGTGTCTGCATTTGTACCACTTCTAATTCTTCCGCTTAGTCTTCGTTTATTATTTCTAAGCCTTTTCAGCGATGTTACCTTCCAGGACGTTCCACGTCACTGTTGAGGTCAGCCACAGTACCTACTTATTGAGCTCAAGACCGTTGGGAAGATAATGATGATGAGCGTATGCCTCTCGTTAGCTAGTGGTCTGTACCGAACCGTCACACAGCGTTGTTGTTTGGAGGGTTGACTGTCACGGGGTGCTTAAATCACATGCACAGTTGGGCAAAATGGTGAACAACGCGGCCACTGAGTTCGTTCCGAAGTGGACCAATTTGGTTCCTCAACTTAAATTATTACTGAATTGTTCCACGTTCGGCGAAGAATTGAATTGACGAATGAACGTCATATGTAGGATCAAATGATATGTGGCAGCTTTATGATTGACTGATATTGATGATTAACCACATGGGCGATCGTCACCGAGAGATAAACGGTAAATTTCTTTCGCACGCTGATTTAATGAGCGTCTAACATGTTGGGTCGATTATGATTTTTGATTGAGTGAACGAGTTCAATGTGAGCTTGTACAACGACGACCTGTGTGTGTTTGGAGTGGGTCCTAGGAACATATGTATAACAGATCAATATGGAATATGATGCCAGAGAAGCCGAAACCACTCATGACTGGTGATCTGTTCGATTCTTCACCAAATACCTCCCGGAGTACATTAGTGAAACGAAGCCGACAGATTGTGTGCATCCTGTAGTTGGGTTCTGTCATGGTTTGTTTGGCTGTTTGATGAACACATTTTCATATTTAATGTCCGCCACCGTCTCAACCGACTGTATTACCGGAATGCGGCTAATTGCTGTTAGTCTGTTCTCGGTCGTACTATTCCATTAGTGCAGTAGCCAACAGATCCCCACGCCACGCATGAGGTGGGCTGTTTGTTCTGTGTCACAGCTAGGTCGCTCATAGCCAAAGTGGAGTTGTAGTCTGCCCTCTACTCTGGACACTACTCAGGTTTACAGACTGTGACTGATCGAGTGTTTTAGCCCCGTCTTCAACTGTCACGACGGCCATCGGATTGTTACTCGCTAGCTAACGTTCTAACACTCGAAAATGGGTTTGTCTGGTTTTTTGAACGACCACAGCAATCGCAGTCTATGCCAATTCAAATGGATTGCTCATTTGCCCACAGGCAAACAACCGGTTTGCCAGAGTTATTATCTGTGTGCGCTATATGCCGTACACACATACCCGTGTGCTCGGTGCTCACCGCGTAGTATTAGCCTGCTTCCCTTCACCCTGGCAAATAAGTACAGGCAAAGTGACCTTACATCGTCCAGCCCACGTGTGACTCAACAAACCAGTCTGAATACGCCTTACGACATAAAAGCTGAAGATTAACTCAGCCCAATCCCGTTCTGGTGTCGTTTGAACACTGGCCTCTGTTGGCTTCTGCCATCATAACGAACTCATCCTGACACTGATGTCACCATCTATGGGATGTATATAGAGGACCAGGATGTTCCTGTCACTGGAATCACGTTAATTTTCCACGATAAGTAAACCAAGAAGCGAGACAGCAGCCAACTACGTTTACTGACAGCGGACGGGGAAAACAAATTATGAGCAAACCAATGTAACATCGGAGTGCAACAAGTCGGCAAGCGACCGGAAGTGCAAATGACCTCGGTTAGTCGGTCAAACGGAAACTACATTGGCACGCACTGAAACACTGTTGATGCAGATCGTCGCAGTCGGAAGGAAAATAATTGAAACGTCTGATGACCTGGTTTTGGCTAATGTGGAGCTGGTCGTCTGTCAAATATGCAATGTTTTCTCATGCATTCATTTCTTCGTCTGTCCATATGTATGGATACATAGTGTTTCTATAAATATAAATTCTACTATTATCTATTAAAAATTATCGCGGGTAAACAGGCTTTTAATGTCCACGTGCGTTTTCTCGGCTGCCTAATTTTATGTGAGTCGATATATAGTCTCCACTAAGTATTCTAACACTGTTAGGACGAATGTAGTTTACTTGAGTTGGTAATGTGATTGCTTCCCACCAGTTGCTGCCCCAATGGCAGTAGCTCGGTGCTAACAATGCGGTTGCTTAATCCGTCATGGATAACACTGTAGCATTCCATTTGTTTATGGCCCGGTATGTCACAAGAGAACAAATGTCAAAATACGGTTCCCATTGTTGTACATTATCCGTGAGTAGCTCTTTTCAAAACGTGCACGTTATCTGTTCTCGCTTCAACTCATTCTCCTCTTAATTTTGCACTCGTATAATTACTAACTCTCCCAGCTGCCTTATGTCAGATGTCTTATTTTTTGCCGACTTTCTTAACAGTACAACACATATTCAGTTGTACGTACGCTCTTCGGCTTCTAACCTGTACATGTCCAATGAGTCCACGTTGTATATCGTGGGCCCTATGGATACCTCATCTCTTGTCTTTTCAACATATGTTTTGATGTCTTGGTTTTCTTTATGAAACCAGTGTGTTGTTTCTCCTCGACAGATCTGTTTTCATACACCCGTAACAAGATTTACTGTGCTCCTGAGGGAAGAACTTCATGTGTCTACCTGCGATTATAGAATGTCCACACAAAGGATACCAGAATACTTCACCTTGCTTCCTTCGGAAATTTGTCGTTTTGTATTAGGTATGTTCTGCGTTAGTTCCTTCATCCTGTCTGTGCTCTTGAAAGACTATTTACTATCCAGTGGATTCCCAACTGCAGCGACCTCTCTGTTTGCTGAAAGCGATCAATTAGCCGAATTGAGGGCACAATACGATTCAGTCCTGAATTTGCCTTTGCATATAACCCAGTTAACCTTACTTGATCTTATTCAAGACTACCTACGAATAGCAAATATAGGTGAGCTCTGAAATTACTTTGTCCGTTCTTTTTGCGCAAAAGTTCATCATAGTCCAGCATTAGTGTGCCGTTCTCATATGGCCATATATGGATACTTTCTGTCAGCGTAACGCAAACTGACAAAGAGGTATCAGGGAACACTTGCTTATCTGCGTAAAACCATGAATGATTGTGACTTACCTTACTATTCTAATCTGACCATTATGTTTCACGTTAAAAGTATTCAACGAACAGCACGCTATCTTATTTAACCTACAATAAATGTCGTTTAGATGTAAAAATGTAAATAGCTGATATTCCCGTTTAGATGCAGTGTTTCTAGTTTGCATATCTGACCAACGCCTCTTACACTGCTATCTTTCTGACTCAGTTAAGCTCCGCTTAATTTCTGCTAGACAGATTAAACTTTTGACAAACCATGTACTGCAGTGAACCTTGATTCAAGACTGCTGTTGCTCCATTTGTCAGATTACTGTGAGTAGGGCGTAGTATGGAGAGTTTTAGAAAACTGAACTGAAGATACAAACGAGACCGTTATTGTACGGCCTACCGTCATGTTTGAAGGTATATTTAGCTTGATAGTTAGCGGATCCTAACGCAACCAAGATCTACTATTTCTTCCGGTCATAAATACATTCGGTAATTTTTATTTACCGAAGCAAATTGTTGCTTGCTATACTCAGGTCTTGACTGAGGAACCTGAAATATATCGTCCTATCGATTCTTCCATTGATTAGACAGGACTTGTATGTAGTACATAGCTCTTCTGTTACTCCTGTGTGGATGGTAACCGTGTCATTCCTCTCAAAGAATGATGCATTTGCCATGAGATGGTAAGGAGCTGTAATTGAAAATAAACTTGTCTCTGCACGCGTGCGGTGTATTTCAACACCGGAGAAGAGGTATAATCTTGTGACTAATTTGCCTTCTTCTTATATTATCACCGAACTATTTTTGAAAAGATGATTTCTCACTCGGAAAAATAGATAGATATATGAGTGTTTGTTAGTATGGGATTTTTCGTTTACTGAACACCACTCACAGTTGATCGCAAATTCCGCATTCTCCCTAACTTCTCGAGTACCCTCTTTTGTTGATAGACGGTTCGTTTAACTTTGTAGAATCCCATATGTCAATTGCTTTGTCTAGAATCTTCGTGTTATGCCTGTTTCATTTTAAGCACGTGATGCATTTCCCCTATTTCTCTGGCGGATGTATTTAGTTGCGCATTATCTTTCAAAGCTGGGTATTGTGTGTCGTTTGGGCGCAATTTCTTCGCTGGTTCCTCACATATTGAAATCTGACTCTGTGCGACCCATTAACGTTCGCCCGAATTGGATGCCGGCTGGAAAGTCTTTCTTGCCGCCACGAGTGATCAAACCTGAGCTTGTTCCAAGAAAGTTTCAGCTCCCGTTGTTGGCCGTTCGTCCGCACTTCTTCTCAGGTGCTGCAGCTTCATCCTGTCCGATTTCCACAAATGCGCAAAGTGAGTGTGCTCGATTTCTGGTGTTTACAAAATGAAGGCATACTGCTCAAACGTGTTCGTTTCTGTTCGACACATTTTAAATTTCCGAATCCGATAGTATGCTATCTGACTGTACACTCAAATCTCGGCAAAGTTATCACCGGTAAAACGTAATTCAACACAGTGGTCCAGCTTCTAATCTATATTTATGTGCTGGTTTGTATACGACGGTTTTCATTACATTTAAATAGCTTTCGTTCGAATGCCGCGCTAGTTTAATTGCAGCTTTCGCATCATGGTTATTTTTGTGATTATCCTACTTCAGTATGACTTGTTAGCCTCATGCTTTACTCTTGGTTTGGCTCATCAGTAGCGCATTTTTATTCTGATCCGAAATTGACCTCTGGCGTTCGTGCCCGTAATAACGGCAGTTATCAGCAAGAACTAGTTGTCGGCTTTTAACATCTGTTCCATCTAGTATCTGTTTTGAATGATTTGAACCGATTTGCGAACTGCAAAATATTAGGTAGCCCATTGTGCATAATATTTTAATGTTTATAGAATGACATCTGTTAGGGGTCTTCGTACCATATCTAAATAAGATCGCTTCAGCAATTGCATTGAAAGTTTGACCAAAATAAAGTAGTAGCTATTCTTGAATTGTTTTTCCACGAAGCGGTACCGTTTCACAAGACTGCCATCTGTTGTAAGCCTGCTAGTGTCCCCCTGGTATGTGGCCACGTATGTATGTCGTATGAAATCAAATGCTTTATGGTTCGCAAAGTCCCTGTAAGGCTTTAAAAGCATGGACGAGTTTTTAACTTTGTAGATACTCTATAGATCTAGAAAAGTATGGAAACTTAGTGCACGTATCTGGAATAAACTAGATAGTTCAACCGGTGTCATCCACTTCAGAGTCCTTGGTCTTGGGTAGTAAAAATAAGATAAGCGTAACTTAGTTGTTAGGTCGTTTTGGGTGCGTAGATGCTAACGATTACCAGAACCTCAAAAAACATTAGCAGTTTCACGCGGTTGCAGTTTTTAGTCATGCGGAACGATGGAATTCTCTCTGCTCTTTGTCTGCTTTTAACTGTCTTTAGCAGTCGATAAAACCGGCTTCGGTTAATCGATCTACAGCGGTTTTCGGATTGACCCATTGATTGGTTTAGTCACTTTTTTAGATGTATTTTGGCCCTTCGCTTCAGCCGTCCATCTGTCTTATATATATATATATATATATATATATATATATATATATATATATATATGGCATCGTGGATGCGCGTGAACAAGTAGATATTAGTTCGAAGAACAGAATCGACCTTCTCGATGGATCTTAAGTGCATGTCCTTTGTGTGCTGAATGGGATGCAGAGGGGTATTGCTGAGTTTGATCCCGCATAAGGGCGGTGTTTCAACATGTCCACTGAGTTTTCATCTTAGTTGAATATTCTAATAAACACCGTCCTTTTCTTCACGACAATTTAGGTCTCTTTTCGAGCTTGTAGTTGATCACGATGCTTGGTGAATGTGCCAGGATGGTTGCTTGAGCGCAACACAGCCTTATCAACGCCGTTCTTCTGTAGCTCACACTCTCTCAGAAGTATCTTTTTGGTTATTATTTTATCACATTCTGAACCTTAACTACATCAGAGAAAAGTGTGATTGACTTTGAGCAGTCATGCGAAAACTGGTTCTCCGACGCTGATGCACACGAAAACTACTCAGAATAGGGTATGTGATTACTCGAGCCTGTGCTTGGGTGATAGTAGTGCTTGTGAATATCTTAAAATGAGAAATTCATATTTGAACATCCTTTGTATAAATACGAACAATTTGTGAAGTTGTTCACGAAGGTTCGTTCGGTACTGCATTGTCACAAATGTGTTTAAGTTGAGCATGGCATTGCAGATCGCTTAATGCCTGCTTGTATATGTACATCGTAACGACTTCATTGCGCCGTCATTTCGATTTCGAAACTGCTATTTAAGCTGGTTATTTTCTATTACAATGTAGCGTTCTACCGCCATTCTGTTAAACAATGATTCAGGAACTATCAACAAGAACGTATGACAAGAAGAAACACGTATACACATCGATATGAACGTACCTAGCCAACGTCACCAATCAACCGCTTGTTTAAACCAGGTTTTTGTTACTGCCGGTGTCAAGGCCAAATTAATTTGACAGTACCTAGTCCTTGTGCGACTTAGTATATCGTGACAGAGAATGCCTAATAATTTATAAGTTGGGTGTCTAGCTAAACCCACGAAGTTCTAGATAACCTTGTAATAACGACCGCAGTGTTCATAGTTAACGCCGCGCTACATCTGCCAGCGCGCACTGTGTGACTTAAAGCAGTCGAACAAGCAACTTTGCGAAGCTAAATGGTCTGGAGCAAACTGTGCTATGGTTTCATTTCATACAGTCTCAAATCGGCTTCAAGTTCGGACTATATGTTCTGACATCCTGGTCTTGTGCAGTGTATAACTCAAATCGGGTTGAAGGCGGGGTGTGATATTTTTACTGATAGTAAACTATTATTGTCGGAAACTATTTAGAAAATTATGAACTTACCCGACATGGCAGCGACAATTCGTTGCAGATCAACCGCTGAAATTTTCTTAATCGATATGTAGCACGTTTGTTGCGATACACCACATAAGTTTCGTAAGGAACGGTTTGAAAAAATCTTGAAGTAACTGACAGACTTGAATGCGATTCATTTTTTTTGCAACAAAGTTGGATTTCCTGGAAATCAAATGAAAATAAAACAGACGATTAAAAAATACGGGTCGTGTAAAATTAATAAATAAAAATACCTCAGAGGTTAATACCTCGTTTGCGGGCTATTTTTGCCGTTTACCACCGACTCAGTTGAATTCGTAGTTCAGCACTGATGCCATGAATAATCGTGAAGGCTGTTCACAAATGCATTCTGTTCCAAGATCCTTAGTGGATTTGATTTTATATCATATGCCTATTGATCTGGAGTCGCTGAGAGCACACCGCTTGTTTGCTGGCTTTTTCACTTATTGTAATAGTAGCTGAAGCCTATGATTGGCTCCAGCATACACAAATTCGAGCTAATCAGCGAAATCAGGTATGTCCGCTAACGGTTCACCAACATGACCGAATGACGTAAACGTTGATTGGTGCGATCGACCACGACGAGCAGCACTGTGCGTTCAACCAGAACATGAAAAGCGGTCAGAATTTGGGCAACATCATAGGTTCATGAATCAACATTATGGACGCAATGCAAACGACTCTACTCGAACGGATAAAACAGGCAAATGGCCAATAAACATGCATATTTACTGCTCAATCGTTTTGGGCGTTAAATGAGTGCACCATTGACTTACGGTAGAATAGACTTTGATCGGAGCCTATTCTTTGCGTTTATTTTGTTAGAGGGCCACACAATATAGATGAGAATAAGAAGCCGGTGAATGGAATGACAGTCGGCAATAAACAAGTAGAGATGCCGCTGCCTGAGCTGTTGTACATGCATGAGGACGCGTTAACCAAACGTTGAAGGTCGTAGAGGATCAAACGTTATAGCTTTACCATATCAACTCAGTTAAAGAACTATCCGATGTCGTACCAACGAGCAATATTCCGGAACAGACTTAGATGCGAAGCCCATTGAGTGCTCCAGGTACTACATTTCGACCCCGAGGAAGATGAAAACGGGTTTGAAACCTGGATTGAATTTGTTGAACAACTTTTGAGGTGAAACAAACGAAGCATACCAGCGTTTCTTGTTCTTTGATAGCAGTCGCCCATCTAATGAATCCGTTAATGCCTGCATCACAGAGCTCAGGTCGATGGTGCAATCGTATAACGTTTGTAATTACATGCGTGACTTACCCATGGGTCGTGGTTGGAATCCAAAACGAACAGCTCATTCCGTGACTTCTTCTACAGCGAAACATGTGGTTATTCAAGTGCACCAGTACGTGCAGAAACAGGGAGATTCCAACGCCTGACCTAAAACACCGTAACCCGAAAATGCTCGAACGATCCACACTTAGAAAAAGAAAAAACTAGATTCCCGTCAAAATTTTTGCTGTTTTTGTGTTTGCAGACGTGCGTACTAGAAAGTAACTTGCCTTGCCTGAAGTCACAGCCTAAATTGCTCTAACAGGAACCTTTTCGCCGGATGTTGCTCATCAAGCAACTTAGACGCTGTCTCAACTAATCGTTTGTTGTCCACGACTTAGGATTCAGTGAAGAGAAAGAAGGGTTGACCAAAACGTTTATAAAACTGCGAAAGCTGCGGTCGGTTGCGAGTGCTGTTCAGTTTTTTTAGTGAGGGAAAGCGTCTGTGCCAGTTGAATAGTCATCTGTCACAGCGAACTTTCAACTTGATTTGGGTGCTGTTGTCAACCTTCTATCGGCAGTTTTGTAGCCAGATTTCGTTGAAGAATGATGTTAGTAACTTTCGAACGTAGAACGGCTCCCAGTTATAACCAAAAGACATGGCCACGATTGAAACGACAAACCCCGAAAGCATGCCAGCAGAAACTTTAGAGGTTATCATATGCCGAGGAACATCTGATGCTACTTGAAACTGGTCATCGAACTAAACCGGACGAAGCACTCCGAAGCGTTTACAAAGTCCGGCTAGTCCACTCCGGGTCGGTCAGAGTTCGACTGTTATCAACAGCTGAGGTCATCACCATCACACTTCACGATCCATGCTTGTATGCGCAGAAGCAGTTCGTGCAGATCATTCACCTTTCTTGGTCACCCATCCCAAAACCACTGGAAACCCGGTCGAGTTTTGAACAACTGACGCTGTCAGCTGTGGCTGGCTCATGTGCCACCTCCTCACGCACACCTTCACTTCTTCCCGTTGGACTGAGATCAATTTATTGGTCTATTTTATTGATCCGTATATAAATCGTGTATATTTCATGTACTTGTGGAAGCCTGATGACAATGACTGAGGATAGCTGTTTGCGAAGTTGATTTCCTATGAATGCCATCTTATTTTCCGGACCTGTTCAATTCGACCTTGTTTCTTCCGTTTATGTATGCTACACTCTCGGACATTGTTGACCTTCATTAGCGTATTTTCACTTCGGAGTCGGACGAATTCGGTGGTTACGTACATTTACAACTTGGCGTGTCCGCTAGATACGTTGCATTACTGACCAGAAGACTACTGCTCGTTTTGCGATAAAGGTTGTCTAAAGAGACGAGGCGTCTGTTGGAGTTGCGTGTAATCGCTAAGATTGATTGGTCGATCTTTTGAGTTAACCAGATTGCAGTCACCAGTAAGAACAGCGGTGATGCACGAGTGTGCAGACCTAAAACTTTTAACTGCCACGCGCTACTGACACTGGCTAACAACTCTGAGACTGTTGGAGACTAAATGCTTCACGAATGTCCTCAAGCTCTGGGCACATTTATTGTTCAGTACGCGTTTAGGCGCCATTTAGGCCGAAAGTACCAGGTGAGATTTTGTAAAAGCGGACTTTGTAAACGCTTGAAACTTCACAATGTGGTTCGCGTAGCGGGTAGTGTACTGATCTGCGATGCGACGCCAGAAGCTTATGGTCGAAACTCTAATCGTTTTCTTTTACGTCGTCCGCGGAAAAACATTGAGCTGAGGCGGGAGAAGGTCAAGGTTCGTGTGGGAGTAGTGTTCTTCCACGAGCGTGTGCTGTCGCCAGATGGGATAGAAACTGATTGTAAAGATAAAAGCGATTAAAATATACCTGCTCCGCAAGGCGCAGGGCGTCAGCTGTCTCAACGGGATGGCCAACTGTTTGAGCCGTTTTTTCACACTGGTTAGCAAGTATATTAACACTGACTTGAAAAGTAAACTACAACAGTAAAGAATTACTTCAAAGTGAAAAATAAAGGACGTTCACAATCAATAAGTTGATCGCCGATTCGTTTATGCTCACATACTCTGATCCATCCAATCCACTTGAGATACAGTGCGCCAGCAACCAGTACAGTTTAGGTGGTATACTGACGCAACAAATATACCGCCTACTTTTCAAAGTCGGACATTGACGAGCGCCAAATAGTGGTATGTACAAGTCGAGAACCAGACGTTGCCCGTGGTCAATATAGTTGTCAAAGAAAACCACGCTATCCACGGACCACACACTGCTGGTGCCTATTGTGCCAAAGTCGTTACATATGATCCCAGGACGTATGCAGTAAGTGTTAATCCGTTTCCAGTAGTGTGTGATGTAGGGATCGTTTGGCATCCAAGATCATAAACACAAGTGCTGATGCTCTTTCGGGGGCCTACCTCTGATAAACCTATATAGCCCAACCGGATTCTGACGTTGTTAATTTTGCACAGCCTGTCGCAGTCACTGAAAAACGCCTGCAGCAGATAAAACGTCATACAACAGAAAACAAGTTGTATTTTATTATTAATCAGTTGTAAGATATCCGCACCAAATTTAGTACGAATGAAGTCAAACAGTTTGGGCGTCGTGTTTAACATGTTATTGATAAATGGATTGAGAATAACACAACGTTATGAGCAAGTTGTAATACTCTACGTTTCAACCACCTCGGGTGGCCTTCCTCAGGAAGGCAGTGGTCTTTGCAGAAGTACATTCAACATGCCCATTTACGCGTGAATAACTTTTCAGAAGACCTCGATACTCGACGTTCTGGCCAGGTATGTCGAATCGAATCCGAGATTATCTACCTAATTGTCATATGAATGGATTGTCAACATATCACATCTGCGGTTTTGGTTTACTCTTGAACAACGCGAGGCTTTCTGTCTACGCCTCATTGCTTCAGCGATGAACCCATATATGGACGAACCCATTGGAATTCCTTTACAGTGCTCATAGATTTGGCGACTGAATTTGAAGTCCATTCAAAGGCACAATCCCATGAGAGTAAGTGTGCTCCGGTTTCTCCCATTATACGTCAAAACTAGATCAAAGATTATCCCAGCTTCTCGCTAACGCACACAAACATACAACAACCTCATTGGGAATATTCTCAAAGCCAGAGAAGAAACTCTAACTCACCCATGAAATAAACGTTATAAAAAATCGATTGTAACAACCGCGTGAAATAGTATGTCGGTCGTACCGAACGAAAGTTATCCCCCAGAATGCGTAAACCGTAACTTACACCTCTGTCCATATTCCTATCAAGCAAAAGTTTATTTTACTATATTAGTTTAGGTTTGATGCTCCCGGTGATTACAGCAGCATCATCTCTTACACCTGAATCCCCTGTACTCAAGTTTTCTTCCGGAAGACGTTTTTCGCGTATCTCTTTTTCCCTTCATGTCACGGTTTCTCTCGCGCGTCCGTTTTCGCATGGCTTTATTTCCTGGTGTACGTAAAACGACTGTCGAAGACTTTCTCAATGATCTCGATGATCAATCTGGAACAACCTTAAAGACTTTTGGAGTCACGCGCTACACAAAGTTCTGTGACAGAGTTGCTTGGTGTGTCTCGAAGGCCGTTCGGAATGTAAACATAAAAGAAGGTTTGTTTGAACAGTGAATGAATCACAGAACAACTTTAAAGGACGTCAGCTGAAAGTGCGCGCGTAAAGTTTAGTGATGTAAACAGTGCCACATTTCAATAGTTCACATATATATATGCGGAAAAATATGTCGCATCCCCTATTTTGGGAAGCGTTAAGTGCCAAAAGGCGATTAATTTTGCCGGCCTGTTGCAAGTTAAAGAAATCATACAAGTGAAACAACCGAAGGTACGGTAGGATAAGTGATTGGATTACTTTGTAGACGGAGGGATGAGTCGTCTTGAGGATGACACATTGCAACCGACGTGCGTCAAGTCGGAGAAAGGTGCAGAGTCCTGATTGGCCAGTAACCGATAACGCAAGCGTAAGTTAGCACTATAGGCGTTACATTGGAAAACTAACTATTGGCACAAGCACAAGATAGGTTGTGCAACCACGGTCCAGTGATAGAAACTCAGTGGGATTAAATCTGTTTTATCGGAATTCATAAGCTCCACGATTCGCACAGACTGCTTAGAAAGGTGTGCGTTACCCGGCTATTTTGCCCTCGTCATACCCTAGGCAGTTGGGAAAGAAGTCGATTTTATTTACCATCTACAACAACATGAAACCTTTGGAACCTGAAAAATGGCAGTGTCAACCGCATGCTAACCAAAAATGAGCGAATTGTACCAGCGACCATCGTGGACTTTCATAACAATATAATATACTCCCCACCAGTGTTTTTCGTACCGTTGATGTGCACGCTGGGTTCTTCTTCCCAAGAAAGTGCATTCCGCGGAAGAGACCACTTCTGGTTGGCTCCATCGGAGATCTCTCTGGAAGACAACTATGGATCCACGTACATTTTTATTGCCCGTCTGATGTTATTTTTTTGTTTAGATGTGTGGTTTAAGTTGCATGAAAATACCCGGTTTAGACATTAGAAGAACGTGTAGCGAACAAGCTTGTTTTCGGTGATTCATCATCAGGCTAAATACAACACATTTATATGGGTTAATCATGTGTGAGGAAATGTGCGGTAATGGATCGAACGGATTGTTATCAGTTTCAGATAGATCAGGTCGATTGTACAAATGATTGATGACTGTTACGATAGTGGTCATAATTACGTAATCTGTTCGGTCCGGACGTAAACACCAGGCCATGGAAGATTCAGTGTTTTGACGAAGCGTTTTTGAATACATAATGGGGGAGAGTAAGCGGATGGCTATGGCTTCTGCGACTGCCAACAGGCGCTCTTTGACCCGTTTTGATTGTAAACTAGGAGCGCGATAGATAGGACGGAATGATTCATTGACATCGATTGAGTGGTTGGACTCCATTAGATGCGCAGATTTGGCCAGGCCCCGAGTTAGCCACACCGGATGATGCTCCCGTATGCGTTCAGATAATCGCCGTGTCGTGCGGCCTACATAGCTCGTTCCACAGGAACAAACGAAATGGTATACACAGTAAGAGGCAGCATGAACAGGCAATGTATCTTTCAACTGAGGGCGCAAAATCGGTATGGAATTGAATTGAACACGTAGTTTTGCTGCAGAATAGGTCTTGCTTAGGGCTATGCTAAGTTTGTTGCTTATATTTTCTGAAGCATTATCGCCCTTAAAAGGTAATGAAATATAAACAGACTTTTTCTCTACAGTGTGTTGATTGTTCAGCTTTGTGCTATTTGACATATGCTTGTGAATAAACTGTTCGGGATAGCCGTTTTCAACTAGTACTTTAAATATGAATTGTCTTTCCTTCTCTAGAGTGTCACTCGAGCATATTTTCTTAGCCCTGTCGATCAAACATCGGATAAGATTAATTTTCTGTCTCAATGGTACAAAACTATAAAAGTTGGTATATTGTCCTGTCCACGTTAACTTACGGTGTACTTTCCTTTGTATCGTCCCATCTGAGCGACGGGATAGGAAGACGTCTAAGAACGAGATACCTTCGGGTGACTCAGGTTCCATGGTGAAATGGATATTCCTATGGGCTGAGTTGAACCGTTCCAGTATTTCCCTGGGGCTTGTTGATTCATCAGTTACGCAAATAATATCATCTACATATCGCTTGTAAAGAGTGAACGAGTTAATCATGGTTGCTAGCGCACCACTTTCAACTTTTGCCATAAAAATATCAGCTAGTAATGGTCCTAATGGTGACCCCATTGCTACCCCGTCCTTTTGTCGATATAGTCTACCTGAAAATTTGAACTGAACATTATAGGTACAACGGTATAACAACCTTTTCAATTCTTCTATCGGTAATCCCACGTTTATGGAGTTGTTCTCAAGATAATCGCCTAGAAACTCAATTGTTTCTCTGAGCGGGATATTAGTGAATAGGGATGTTACATCAAGTGAGAATATTCTTTTTCCTGACACGTTTAGCTTCTTCAAGGTTTCAACAAATTCAAAAGAATCACTCAAGCTGTGGACTGCTATCTGTCTCCTTACAGGTTCTAACATCCCAGCTAGCCATTTCGCAGTTGCATGATATGGGGAATTACTCATGTCCAAGATCGGTGAACCTTAGGCAACCCGTAAAGTCTAGGGATAACAGTGCCCACTGGTCTGACTCTCGAAAACGTACTTGAATCGATAAGTCCCGTCTGTTTCAAACATCGCAACGATTTTGTTATAGCCTTCTCTATAGCTATCGTTTTATCCTTCTCGTCTATCCTTACAAATTTGGTTGTATGTTTCAGTGTCCACTTGTTTGTCTAGTTTGACATTCCGATTGGAAACGTCTCCTGACCAAACGAGGTGACATCATCAGTACTTGATGGTTTGAGCGTATAGAATCGGACGTTGCAGTTGATGAAGCTGGGTGAATGCCCGCATTTTTATACAGAGGTGGAATGACCTCTAGATTTGAACTCGGATTAGCTACCTCTTTTTGTTGTTGACCCTTTGACTTAAGCTTTGTTTTAATTAGATCTTTTATTTGGCCCTTCGATTTCGTATTTGAGTGGTCCTTTACTCTCGTTTTTGAACTTCGACTGAGCCAGTCGTCTTTTTCGTGATCGTTGGGCGTACTTTTGTATATTGCGTTTCTTTTATCGGTTGGTTTAAGCCGTTCTTTTCGTTACACTAGTATTTTGTGTCTGATTACGGTTGGGTTGTGTGCCATCACGATACCCTGTTTTCCCAGATCTCCCACAGTCGTTTGTGATGTCTTTGACGTATGGAAGGGCTATTCGTTTTGTTAATTATTCCGTATAGTTCAAGTTTCTTTTCCTTGACAGTACGCTGCATTCTATGATACCTCATGGCTGTTTCTTCCTAAGAAACACCCGGCGTTTCTGCTCCTCTAAACGGAGCTAGATTGCAGTCCATATAACTAATCCAAGGTCGTTTTTCATCCGTGAGTAGCGTTTATGCATCATCCTCATCCACTGATGTGTTGATAACTATAATGTGATCGTGGTGAATGTCCCATTTTTCAACCATGGTACGAAAGTATGCGATTTGAGATTCATCAGTGACTTGTTGTGCACTGGTACCTCATGTTCAGTTGAGTTGGTTTTCATACTCAGGACTGTTAAACTTTTAATGTGTATTTCGGGATCATTCCTAATGATGGATAGCTCAGGACACCGTAGTAAGTAGACATGTGCATTACATTTCTATCGTTGTGACCTCATAGTGCGCTTGGGATCGTGTAGGTTTCTTCCGGTTCTATACAAGTCGATTACTGTTTGTTGCTCTCTCGGTCCGTGTTGTCTAATAGGTAGGACCTGCATCAATGTCCGGCTCCCGTCTTTGACGAATTCCGAGCTTTCAAATGAATGCGTGCGACCCATGATTCGTCTTTATCGCCGGTCCTCTTCTCGCAGGTGTTCGCCCGTATCCTTCAACTCCGATTTACAAGGTTACAAGCTTGTCAAACAATCCACACAGAAACTCTCAACCGAAGTTTCCGCGCAATCTTTGGAAGCTGTGGCTACATTCAATGAAACCAAATTGGCAACATCCTCGTCGCCCTGTGATGATAAACTGGATTCTGTCTCAAAAACCCCGATCCTTGAACTTCATGTCAGCAAGCCAGTATTGAGTTCTGCTCATACTTCGCATGGTTTTACCACGAACTCTGCAGATGATGCTCCAGCTACCACAGATTCAACAGTTTTATTTGAAGTTTTACCGCATTTGCCGCCGCCCACACAAGGAGATATACCTGCGTTAGAAAAACGAGATTGGTATTCCAGCCAGTCAGATAAATCAGCGGGTGCGGCTTTGTCCGTGAATAAAAAGAGACGGTGGTAAGTCCTGATAAACCTCTTCTAACTCACTGTTGTCCCTCAAATTCTGTTAACACGACGATCGCTTGTTTATCACAGAACAGTGCAAGCATGCTTGTCCATCAGTTGTGCACACACACCGTGCCTCCTGAATATTTAGGATGGAGTCTCTCAGAAAAGTTCCTACTTCCATTAGTAGTGACATTTAACTGCCTCCAATCTCTACCTCTAATTCGCCTTCCACATTTTCTGGGTTCCCTGTACTTTCACGTTATTCTTTGTCTCACAACGGGTTAACATTGACGAAATTGATGTCGGCATTGCGACAGGTAGACTAACAACACAGGGTTAGGAGTTAACGTATGCTGCTTCTGTAGTATACGAATCTACACTTCTATCACTCTTATCCACTTGAGTTCACCTCTCATCATCATCATAATAGCCATGAACCTGACCAGAAGGTACTGTGGCTCGAGTCGCCACTCACCTCAACAGTAACGTGGAATATCCTGAAAGAGAACGTCATCCCAAAGACTTAGGAATAATAAAAGAAGACTAGGCGGAAGAATCAGCAGTCGTACGAATGCAGGCACGTCATTGACTGCGGTACACTGTTATCTCGGATAGCGTCTCTAACCAGCGGATTTGAGTGATCACGAGGACCTCAGCCAGGCAGGCGACACCTACCCACTTTGCTCAGTGGAGCAGTCATATTTCGTGACCACGTTGTTGCTTGACCACCACGTGGTTTCACCCAACTGTTGGTGGTCTCAGTATATAATGCCCGGTACGGTAAACGCTCAGCTGGCATGCGGAGTACGTGACCTAACCATCGCAGGCTGTGCAACGTGAGTAGTTGACCAATTGATCGCGCATCCCGAGCGTTCCGGAATACGCGCCGGTGAACGGTCCACTTAATGTGGGCTAATTGGCGGAGACAACGATGGTCAAATACAGCAAGTCTGTTGATATCTTCCTTGCGAACAGGCCACGTTTCCGAACCATAGAGCAAAACAGAACGCACACAAGCATTATATACTCTTCCTTACTGTTGATAAGCACCAATCACGAGGTACCTCTTCAGTCTCCCAAATCGTCTGGAGGAGTTTGTCAGTTCTGATATCAACCTTTCTCCGCCATCCTTGAAAAGAGAAGGAGAGAGGAGATCTGATCCAGGAGCCTTGTTACACTTCAATAACTTAAGCTCCAGGACCACTTCTGCTTCCGACGGAGGGCCGTCTGGAACGCAATAACTGACCATTCGGGTCCCGTCGTCCACATGGTCTGGTTGAGGCCAGCTGAACTGTTCTTCAAAATGTTCAGCCCACCTGTCAAGTCGACGCGATTGATTGGTGATAAGTGAACCATCTTTTTCACATATGGTCTCACTTACACCGACTCGACGACCAGTACAACCACGGATCAGGGAAAAACCTTCTGCAATTCCCAGATAAAAAGGCCCTTTCCATCTCTTTCGACTGTTCGACCAAGTAGTGCTCACGGTCTTTGCGCAAGCTTTTAGTCAGCTTGCGTTTAAGTTCTCGACGGTCGTCATCATATTCAGAACCAGGACGCCTGCTCATAAGGTTTATCGACGTGTCAGAAATCCAGTTCTGTCGCAACTACGCTCCTACAGTAGGTTTTCATAGCTGCTGCGATTTGTTCTCTGTGCTCTTGAGGTTCTCTCACCTGACTCAGACTTGGCGATTTGTTGCGGTCTAGTGAAGCTGGACCATGCCGTCAGGATGCAGCTGGGATTCGCCTGAGTGCCGGCTTGGAGCTTCATTTACTCGGTTAGATCTCACTTACTCGTCCTTGGTGTGTCATCAGACTTAGAAATGGGTTATGTAATCTCATTCTATCGGTATGTCCACTACCACATAGTAACCGAGGTTATTTTCAGAACGCGGCTGATTTCATTCTTGTCGATCTTCCAAATTTGATTAAATGCTCAGGGTTCATCTCACGAACGGGTGGTTTAAATGCTCGACCTGGTCGTCTTTCTCCTAGCGAAAAGTGACGGGATGGTTTGTTTGATGTGCGAGCACAATATTGCTCTGCTCAGTTCTATCATGAATTTATCTGGCATATAGCAATCGGTTTTGAGTGGCGTCACTGCTGAGAACTGTGGTGCATTTTGACTAACCAGCTGGATTTAAATAATGTAGTTGTTTGTGTCGGTTGCTTTCTGTCGCGCATCATCATCATCATAAAAAGATCAGTGGTTCTTCGCGCGCACTGAACTACCCAGTCGAGAAGAATTTAGAACAGGAATCTGAGCGGCACTAAGCAATCTCAATTTATTGGAAAAACAGCACCTTTTTATAGAGGAACAACAGTATTTACGATTGCTATTAAGCGACAGGCGTTCTCGCGTTTTGATTGGCCAGTTTGTTGCTGTGTTGTTCCACGACCTTGCATCTAGCAACTCGGTTGTTTGAAACAGATACGCATTCAACAGCAGCTGATCGCCGTCTATGATTGGTTGGCGCCAGTTTGACCATAATTCCGTCTGTAGCAGCTTGTGCGCGAACACTGATTGGCTGAACCTTCTCCAATCAAGAAACCGCTCCAGTTTTACTGTAGTTCTCACTAATGGTTAGCCGTTACATATCCATGAAGAAAGCAAACTCTGCACAGTGAAAGAAAAGACAAAAGAAGAGGGGAAGAGACACTAGCCATTCTTAGTAGTTACTAAGACTAGCTAGTGTATATTCAGACATTCAACATCAAGGTGCCTACACCTTGCAAACAAACAACCGAGCTGTAAGTGAAAGTAAGGCGTCATCAGCTTCCTTACGGCTTTCACTGCCCCGCGTCATTAAGTGTACTCATTTCATAGACAACTTGGCCAAATACTTTCTGTCTTGCAGGTAGAAAGTGACCTGGTGAAGTGGCTGGGGTAAGGCTTATCAGGTCATGCTGACGAACAAATTGCCCGATTTGAATAAGTTTGGAAAACCTAGTACGTTGGAGAGAAAATCGCAGACCCTATAATTGCGCGTTGTTCCGAATATGTGCAGTTGTGGCGGAAGTGCATTTTCATCCCGTCATCGTCATCATTTTCAACATCAAGCTGTACCCGTGGGTACTATAGTCCGAACTGCCGTTGGTCCTAACAATAGTCCGCAAAGTAGCTGAGTAATATATGTGCATAACTGTGTGGAGAATAACAGTAGAGAGAGAAAAGCAAAAACAAACCATGAGGAAGAAGAATTGGCAGGTCTGAGGGCTAAAGGCCCGTTATTGACCACGGCACTGCCATATCTGATGACGTTTCCAGCCGTCTGTGGGAATGGTCTCGAACTCCCTCATCGGGCGGACTGCACCCTTCACTCTTGCTCACCAGGGTGGTTAAGGCGACATCGTATGGCGGTCAGACGGTCTCTTCTGACCGTCAGCAGTCGTACCGAATAATGTGCGGCGTGGCAGACGCTTCGCCGAAATACAGAGTACATGACCTAACCAAGGATAACTGTGCGTTTTTGTTGTCTCAGTTATCGGTCGCGAACTTGAACATTTCTCAAACCGTCGCGTTGCTTACAAAGTCAACCCATTTGTTATTGGCTGGTTGGCGGACACTGTGGTGACTGGTTGTCACATGATATTCTGGCCCCTTTTTGAAAATGGAAGTGATTGCTGATAGGTATCAGCCATGAAGCATCTTCCCGGTCTCTCATGTGGAACGTAAGTGTGGTCGGTTCGAAGAACTAGCTCTCACTACCATCTTTGAATAGAGCTAGGGAAAAGGTTTTGGATCTGGAACTTTATTGCATCGTGTAAATGAGCTCGATCCCCTCGGTAGCAACCGCCAAGAGTTTGTGCGTAAGTGGGCTATTAGCTTGTACACAGCTCGTATTCGCCATTTGGTCGAGTGATCAGAACCCTGCCTGCAAATTGTTCATTCCTCTTATCTTTTACTACTTCGGTTGTCGATCTTGTTTTGGCAGTATTGTGTTCGGACACTTATCACTTATCACAAGTCAGAGGCTTAGGCTCTATAGGTGAGCTTCGCCAGATCATATAGGTAATCGGATCTGGGTGGTCAGTATTTGTTTTTCAGACTGTCCACAGTAGAAGCTAGGTGTTTATATGGAGTTTAATCTGTTGCCGAATAACAAGGCCTCCGACATAGGCCTTTCATCTTCTTTTCTCAATGCTGTTGATGAGGGGTTAATATCAGAACTGAAAACACTCTTTGGGGCGGTTCGAGGAACCGAAGTGGCATCTTGTCGTTGACGCTCACGAACAGTTGTTCACGTAGTTTATGTGACGGTTACAATGACATTAGTCTTGTCTCTATCACGTCCAATCCAGTGGGTTAGCTGATCACACCCAGGACAAACCAGACGCGTGAAGGACAAACGGGATTCCTTTTCAGTCTTAGAGGTTTTGATCACACTTTTACCATGACAAGTTCTACAGTATTTTTGCCCTTAAAGGCAATCAACAGTTGTGGTCACCCCAGGCCTGAGAGCCACCTTCAGTCATGCTGCTCCGGAATTGTCTGTATCCTAAGGGAGTTCCCGAGAATTATGTTTACTTGATACGCCTGGTACTTCCTCCCTCTGCATGTTGGGTGAGATTTTATGGACAGCTATCTCGGGTATTCATCACTTCGTGCGACGCTCACGAATGGTATCTGATCTCTTTCCTCTATTAAACTTTACCGTAGGTGACATTATAGAAGGTACACTTGGAGCTGTTTCCCGACCCTAAGCTGACCAACGTATAGATCTGGATGGTATCGTTTTACTCAGTCCTCCTTTCGAATGCATGCAGAATACGACCAAGCCTATCCGTTCATAGCATGTTTCGCAACTTCATGATACATGGGACTACTTCAATATCGGACGCTCCACCTGCTGCCCTCTGTATCGCTAACAGTTTGTTTACTACTAGACCGTTCTGCTTAATCGCATAGTACTTTATTTTCCGCTCGTAATACTGCCACGAGAATATCAAGGAGGACAGCAGTCATCTGCGGCATCGCGTTCGTTTACTTTTGAGAAAAAGAGTATCGATGCCCGTGTGCGATTAAGTTTGCTCTGTGACTCAACAATGTGACTTGTTTATGGTGAAGCTATTGTAACTGATACTCGTCTCCGTCAATTCGTCTACCTCAAATGTGATGGTCGCTTGCCCAATGCGGCTTTTCACCAACACATGTTTTCGAGAACCCCGCACACACGGTCAATTGGACAATAATAAAAACGCAGTCTATGATGGTTAGGCCACGCATTCCACATATCCACCAAGCGTTTATCGTTCCGAACATTTTTCACCGAGAGTGTCAACGATTTGTCAAAACTACACGGTGATCAGGCGATGAAGTGGCCAAATTTCATAAGAACCCAGTTGGTTTCATTAAGAACAGTGGATTGCTGTCTTCTTCCAGGTTGGGGACCTCGTATTCACTCTGATTGTTGACTGTCAACGTCACCCGATACTGAGGAGTGTCGTAGCTAGTTGTGCTTCTACATATGTACTGTTGTTATGCAGCGGAGGATTTTGATTGATATTAGTTGTACACTGGCAGTTGGTCTCAGCTTTCGCACTTCCATAAACGTTTCAGCCAGTCTAGAGTATAATGCTTTTCTGAAGGGACTGACTAAAGCGTCTAACAGAGTACAGAATCCATATTATTAGTAACTCTTCTAGCTAATTTTATTTCAGCGATATTTGTTTCCCTTCCCTTGGTGGAATATTTTTTCTGATTTATTCCGAGTTATTGTTATGATAGGTGGTTGCTGGAGTCGCAGTACCATCCGGTCGGGCTCATAGCTGTTTACGTGTGCATTTATGTATAAGTACGGCTTTTCGCCTAAGAATATTCGAGGACACCTACTTTTGCTACGCGTTTCCGAATGTGCAGTAAGTTTTTTCCGGCAGGCCCCTGGCATCTATAACGTATCCGAGAGACGCCCAATGGGAATGGGTATCTTCAAAAGTTTCGTTGGTATATATCCAAAAATTAGGCGTGAACTCATCTAGCAGATTTTTCTCTGATTATCATATCAGGTTGGGGCCAACAGATATTGCCAACTTATTTAGGATTGTCTACCGTGTCGTTCAACACCCTCTCGATGTTGGTCATTTTACACAAAAAAGGCATAGGTACCCATCCAAACGGGTCCGGATACTGGGTGCTTATTGAAGCTTCCGGGTAACATGTGGTAAACCGGACGACACAAGGGTGACCTTACTGTTTGAGAACGGGATAGTTAAAACCCGGGCGGATTAACTTTCTACGATGACTAACCTTGGTAAAGGGCCGAACTTATCACAGTACGGTAAAGGTTTTCACGTGAGAACGTGATTGCACACGAAATAATTGTCACCCCCGACAGGCATGAGTCTGAATCCGGACTTGGATTTCCCTCTACGGGACTGAGTCGAATGTTCCACCTCTTGAGCTGATGATTCTCTTATAAGCATTCCCTTATGGTCTCGTTGAATTGCACCGAGTGCCTATGTTGCTTCTAGTGTAGTGTCTTGTCCATCTGTCAACGGTTGATTCCGTACCGATTGTGGTCCAGACAGACAAAAACGAATTGTATTCACGTCTGAGTAGTTTTGTTCACGCAATCCATGAAACTGTTTATAGTCGAAAGGTTAAATTCGCGGTTTATGAACGCACTACTGTTGACCAGCACCTGGTGATCATTTGTCACACTAATAATGATACGTGCATGCTGGAGCTTGGTACAGCCGATGCTCTTTCCTTATCGAGTTTCGACATTCCAATTGCGGACGCGTCACCTTTGTTGAATTCTCACGTAGATCGTGAGTGTGAAGTGTCGCGGACCATCGACCCGGTCCAAGTCTTTCGGTTCCGCTATTCAGCCTCTCGGAGTGAGATCATTCCAGTCATAGCAGTCCTGTTTCCAGAGGTCTTCGTTGATTGTCCGGCAGTAAATAAATCGTCACCCTGATCGACCAAATCGAAGTTACTGACTACTGTGATCCTTTGAGAGCTACCTAAAAAACATAACGATCATCTCTTCGGAAAGCACTAAGTTTTGCCGTGTTTACGACTGTATTGCTTTTACTTTTCACTTTCAGCCAGTTACTGGAAAACAGCCATTGGTATGGCACTACAGTATTCGTTTCCTTGAACATTATGCAAACCTTCAACCTACTTAACGCAAATCACCCAAATAATCTCGCGCAGAATGAAGTGTCTAATATATGTCGACATTTTCAAACCGCTTAAACCATGCATGGACTTACAGTTAGTTCCGGTCGCCCTTTTACATCACATGCGGTGTTTGACAGTCTTATCTGATCTCGCCGTCTCTCTTGTGCTTTGTCGAGAGCTCATTGGTTGACCGTCAACAGAAAGTGTGGAACGGATTGATCGACTCTGAAATTTGAAATGTGCTAACGATCTGGCTTTAGCTTTGTTGAAATGTCCGGTACGTGAAGATCGTTGTCTTGGGTTAACTCTACGGATAGTTTTTGGCCCTTCTGTTCGAACTAATGCTTAAAATGATCGGAATCGGAAAAACGACTCTCCAGTTCCACGAAGTTAACCACAGTGCGAACAGGCTTTGAACACAGTAGTGAACTTGATGATTAAAGTTCTGTAGTAATGACCCTTATTCAAAAGTCGAGAATTAAAATAGTGGTGGTTCTGTGGCTTACGGGAGCTAACTTGTAGTGTTGTTTTATGTCAATTCTGAGTCTTTCTTCACAAAAATGGTCGCTGCTGAGCAGTTTTTTGCATAGGGATATCGCTGCAGGAGAAACCATTTAAGGTGCGCTGTATATGCTGTAAACTTAATGTCTATACACTGTGGTCTCTACCGCGTTCCTGTGTTCCGTTTGCCTACTAATCATTCGGTTGCATTGCTTTATATTTGGTACGCTCATTTAGTTCTCTCTTATTTTTAGCAACCCACCGCGTCACTTGTCAACTGTTTCCAAGAATTCTGAACTACCTGCACCCTTATCTAGAGAGGATAATGAGGATCTGGACTTACAGGTTCGTTGAGATTTCTTTGAAACAAAACGGAGTAAGTGGATTTGAACATTTTTGACCGAGTTTGTTACACCCTAAATGAAAGCGTTCAAGGCAGTCAGCTTTTAAACCTGGCACCAAAAGTCCTGACACCTTCCGTTATTGCTGAACTATCTCGACTGTTTTCCCCGGTTCATTCGTTTTGTTCTAACTTCTCACATCTACTTTACTTTCTCCGTTATTCGATGGACATTTCCAGCGCTTTTTATCCGCTCTACTTTCAAATCCGGAACAACTGGCTACTCACATAAACGCGAAAATAAGTGGTTGTTCCACCAAAGATGGTATGGGCCCCAGTGCGGCTAGCCCCATTGTAGGTTCAGCTGATTCGGTACCAATGTCAGATACTTCTCAAGAGTCACACGCCTATCCGCGTCAACCGTCATCGCTAGCTGCCACTTTCGTAGAATCTTCACTACGTGCTGCTGCCCTGCATCACTGCTCTAACACCCCATGGGACAAAATATCCGTTCCAGTATGTCCTTCCGCACCGTCTGACCCACCAAATGAATGGCTCAGTGTACGTTTTCTATCGTATATGTTGTGTTTTGTCATCATATCTGTTAAGCCTGCATGAGTTCTGTTCACTGTCTTGGACACCCTACATGGTACTTGTTAGCAATTTTCAACTTACTGTTTCTTTACTTATTTCAATTTCATTTTGGAAAGTTCTTATAACTCTAAGTTAATCCAGACTGTCTCCTTAGCCGTTGCGCTTCCTTTCTGCTCATAGGCTGAAATCGATCAGCCGTTTTGTGGTTGGCCTGCAAACGAGCAAGCATCCACCACAGTCCTCAGAATGGGTTGAGAAAGGGTTTTTGGAAACAGTCAATCCCAGTGACCAAAAACGGCTGATCGACCTCAGCCTGTGAGCGAAAAGAAGCGCAACGGCTAAGGAAACTAATTCACATACCTTCCTGCAACCCCGGTGACCGTGACCCCGTGGTCTAGTGGATAAGTGCTTGGACTACAATCTGCCACTTATTCACGGGTCGTGGGTTCGATTCTCCGGCGTGCGTGGTGCTGATGAGACCCAACTAGGTCGAAACAGCTATCCACCACTTCGTTGGCTGGTCACTGGGATCAACCATTTGCAAAAATCCAAACCGTTTCATTTGATTTTCTTAGTTCACCTGTACTCAGAGAGTTCCTCAAAAGCCAAAACGTTACGAACAGATTCCTTTCAGCGTGTCACCTTCAGGCCAAAAGCAGCAGTAAATACACTCAACCTTCCATGATGTCACGCCTCTTTGGTAATGAATAACTTGCTACATTCAGTGATGTATTCCTGTGAGAACGCGCGAGTAAAACATATATGTATTTATTCGAGGTCCAGCTAAGATAAACATGTTGTTGGAGAGCAGTATCGGAAGAACCTGGACTTCATAAGGTGCTTTTTCATCTACAGCAAATTATACTAGCCCTACTACCACAGTGATATGCGATACATTTTTGCTGTATATTTAGTCGCACTTCGACATTCACGAAAAGTGGTTTCTCTTGCTCAGTCGTCTACAGACTTCCTTCGCTAGTTGGATAATAAAATCCTTAGAATTGGCTTTCAGCTCTTGTCTGGTAACTCCTCAACTGCCTCAGTACAATACAACTTCGTGTCGATAACGCTGTTCATTTCTCAACCATGCGTATTGCTCACCGTGTGGTGAGCAGAGAAACTCCGAACTCTGTAAAACATGCTAGTACAAGGAATCACCCGCCTCCAGCACCTGTCGCCTAGGGTATGACGAGGGCAAAATAGCCGGGTAACGCACACCTTTCTAAGCAGTCTGTGCGAATCGTGGAGCTTATGAATTCCGATAAAACAGATTTAATCCCACTGAGTTTCTATCACTGGACCGTGGTTGCACAACCTATCTTGTGCTTGTGCCAATAGTTAGTTTTCCAATGTAACGCCTATAGTGCTAACTTACGCTTGCGTTATCGGTTACTGGCCAATCAGGACTCTGCACCTTTCTCCGACTTGACGCACGTCGGTTGCAATGTGTCATCCTCAAGACGACTCATCCCTCCGTCTACAAAGTAATCCAATCACTTATCCTACCGTACCTTCGGTTGTTTCACTTGTATGATTTCTTTAACTTGCAACAGGCCGGCAAAATTAATCGCCTTTTGGCACTTAACGCTTCCCAAAATAGGAGGATGCGACATATTTTTCCGCATATATATATGTGAACTATTGAAATGTGGCACTGTTTACATCACTAAACTTTACGCGCGCACTTTCAGCTGACGTCCTTTAAAGTTGTTCTGTGATTCATTCACTGTTCAAACAAACCTTCTTTTATGTTTACATTCCGAACGGCCTTCGAGACACACCAAGCAACTCTGTCACAGAACTTTGTGTAGCGCGTGACTCCAAAAGTCTTTAAGGTTGTTCCAGATTGATCATCGAGATCATTGAGAAAGTCTTCGACAGTCGTTTTACGTACACCAGGAAATAAAGCCATGCGAAAACGGACGCGCGAGAGAAACCGTGACATGAAGGGAAAAAGAGAGATATAACATATCAAGGGAACAAACAATTTCATTGCAAGAGGGAACGTAGGCGGAACAACGTTGAACCATAGGATTGACCTACACCAGTTCTAACATCCTTGATAGCCATAGACCAGCTGTTACTTATCGCACTGTTTGCGACCTTGTGGTCTTGTACACGTATCAGTGATGGAAACCCAGTACGGTATAAATTTTATACTGGTGCTTATGAGACTTGCGGAATTCTGTCAAACGCATAGGATGTTGTCGGTATAAGTGACATGTCAGAATATTTTGAAAGCACGATGTCTGATGGATGCGACATTTAAGGAGGTTGAATATCCATGCAAACGTTTTATGCTTATTTTGTTGTATTTGGCCTGAAGTTGACAGCGTGAACTCCAGCTTGTTTACCAAGTTTTGATTTCTGATTATGTTTGTGTTAATATATCACTTGGTGGACCGTTAGCCCTGTTGATAACACCCATTTATTTTTATTTTCATTTATCTTGTAAGGACCATGACCTGGATATTTGCATCGACAATCTGCTTTTACAACTAGAAAGAACCAAGGACGATAAACCAGTGGATAGTTGGAGTCAGTCATCGCAAACAGCTTCATCACAAGCTCCTAAAGTGATCGATCTTATGATGCCCTCCAGGACGTCAACTCCAACTGCAACAAAGAGGAATGAATCCGACTTAAGTGCTGTAGACCGCATATCTGTCAGCTGCTCATCTTCGGCGGATCTTCAGTTTGTGGGGAAGAGGTCCATTGTTCGATCGCTTTCACCACCGTTGTGCTTAAGCGAATTAAGTCGAACTTTCTGTAGTTCACCTTACAGTGGACGACGAGAAGAGAACACCAAACGAAGATCATTGAGAAAGTCTTCGGCAGCCGTTTTACGTACACCAGAAAATAAAGTGGCGAACGTGACCGTTAGAGATGATCCACCTCGAATGTGCTTACTTCAGAAAGATTCTCTATCCAACGAAAACACAATGCAGATATGTATGTTCGTTGTCTAATCCACTGGTTATTTGTCCTCACGCAAACCGTTAGTTGTTCACCTAATCTCAGTTGCCGGAATAGTGTTCCCGATGTCATTGTATCTTTCAGAACTCATACACTTCCATGATATCTGTGGTCACAACTTCATATCTGTTTGCGGAAAGCGGTGACACCGTTTACACGTAGAACAAAAATTCTCTCAAAGAGAAGCAAAATGTTCCAGGTTGGCGTACCTCCAAAGTTTTTTAGGGCACCTTGTTTCTGTACTGTGCGCTGATACCTCATGCTTTGATTATTGCGCTTGTGGTTATTTTGTTGATATAAGTGATGGGATACTATCCTGGCCTGTTTATTGCCGTATGAGACTGCAGAGGTCAGGTAGGAGCTCTTGACCCTTTATTTTGTTAGTAAGGCTGTCCCATGTTTCCGGTTCGACTTACATCTGACAAACGCGCTGGCGTAGGAACGAAAAAAAACTTAACTTTTAACTCTCATATGCTGCGACTTACAATTACTCGTCTTAGTTATCCGGCGTGACACATGATACTTCGTAGTACTGTTTTACTCCACTTGGTTGCTCTTTTGTTCAATGTTGCCAATCCATTTATCCCATCCTTCAAGATCGCCCACAATATAACTATGGAACTCTGTCGTCAAGGTCATCAGGATGCGTGAGTTATTTAGCACATGATTGGTTCGTTGCTGTTTAAACTCGGAGTCGTCCCTGATAATGCTATGAAGTGAACCCTCAGTCCAACTAATCCGATTTTTTCGCTGAATGTGTCGTATAAATCGCCTTATGACTGAATCTGTCGTTGCTTTCTTGTTAATCTTCCAGGATGCAACGCTTCTCGGGCGCACATCTCATACACCTGTTGTTCAAACGTCGTCAGTGTACGCGTTGAAGCGTAGAGCTGACATTTTATAAAGTCGGTCCAGAAGTCGATCAACGGTCTTCATCTTAAGTAACAATCTGTCTTTTGAACTGTCTTTTTCGCGAGCATAATTATTTAAAGCCCGTGTGTAAATCCTTATACTTAGACTATTTGATCCACCCTCGTACGGTCATTCAGTTTGCATGCACGGTCCCTGAGGCTCAACTTCCAGTCTGTCCTGCTTGTCGTATCCCAGTAGCTCACCGGAGCATGGCTTAGCCCTGCCTTATAGGCAGTTGTCGGGTGCGGTAAGTAGGCACTGTAACTTGGGCTGTCCGCTTGTATGACTTAACTGTGATCATGTGGGCGGTACGGAATAAGTTTATTGTTCTGATGACACCACGATCGGCGCATGCCCACAGATGCGAATGTTGATTTATGTGATCGATGTTTATTGGTGTTTTCACGACAGTAGTGTTGTGGGATAGGTTCACCGAAAGTCGGCGTCTGGCCCCGTTGTTCCACACACAGCTGTATACCATACACTTCCTTGCTAGAATATTGCCTTTTTTACTATTCTCAGTCGTGTGTACGTTGTTCAATGTAGGAACGGCACGGTCGAGATTGATGAACCGAAGATAGGAAGCGTACCTCGATTCGGTTTAAATTATTTCTATTTACATCTGTTTGTAATCCCTTTGCGTGTAGACAGTGGCAAACGGGCTCGGTATCGCATGTTGGACTCAACAGTATCCCCACTATTTGGCAGGCTTGGTGGTTCGATGATGGCTCAGTCACCGTTACTGTGCACATGTGTGCTCGTCCGTTATCGTCGTCTGCCTTTTGTGTAATTTTTTTTCTACTGTCCATCTGAATCCACCTAATTACTCACACCACTGGTTACAAATACTCTTGGACATCGCTCAGGCTCGTCAACGCGATGTTTTCTCCAATTTCATCTTCATAATTATGGTGTTATTTCCTTTTATGGTTTTCCAATAGCCCAATTCCTGGTTTTTGGCTAAATCTGTTCCAGCCAAAATCACCAAACCCTAGTAAATAAACTTTTTTAACGTCTTAACTGCTATTCGTGAGTAGTTTAGAGCCATGTTTTGCTGCAAATGAATTATTAACCCGCACATTACCAGTGTGCACTATCGTTTCACGCCGCCTATGTGCAAGCCGGCTTTTGCCACCTTGCTTATGTCTAGAGTAGAACGTGCGAGAGGTCAAATCTGAACGTCTGTTTCAAAAGTCATCGTTAATACCATTGTGTGATCTCAGTTCTGGAGTTAGCCTACTAAAGTACACTACTATTAGTTGATAAATTCAGTTCACTTGCTGTGAGAACGGTCCTTAATCGGCCCAACGTTGCAATGATGGGTCGAATATAATTCATACATTCACTGATTGCAGCCTCATTTATTTCAAGTGCTTCTATTTATATTTGGGTGGATTAGCGGCATCTAGCCCACATATACCTCAGTATACCGCTTAGTAGCGAAAGCGGCCAAAAGCCTACTTAAAGCAGGCTCTTGGTACACACGTACACACTCCATATTTCGTTTCGCCCTTGTTTGTACGCATGGGATTGATAGCAAAGATGGATTCGAACGCGCTACTGCTGTCTTATTAATCGAAACATCCAGTTACCTGACTACGATAGGAAGAAATGTCGCTCAAGGTAATTCTTCTGACTTCGTCTTACTTCATGTCCGTAGAACCAATGACGATCGCCCACATGAATCACGGCCTTATTATCACTATCATCGTCGGCCACAATCCACCGAATGAGTTAATTCAAAGACGTAGTCGATCGTGGAGTGTAGGCGTATAGAAGGGCCTTTAACAACATGACTATCGTTTGCGCTGCCGATCATCGTGTTTCCAGCAGGTGTAACCTGGTTATGAAGTAAACCATGTCCATCTAACCAGTGGAGTGAAACCAGATCACTACAATTAGTTTAACTGTTCTATTGCAATCAGTGGTGTCTCCGTGTGTGTTTTAAATTCGAAGTCGCTTCTGATTCTTTTACTTTAAAATGCAAATTCAAACTAATTCCTGCTGTAGTTGCTAGATTTAAAAGTTCGCGTTTAGGTGCGAAACAGGCTTGGGACCGTAGTTGTGCATTGTATTTCAAATTAGAACATACTGACCTCCTTTTGAATTTTTTGTAAGCTTCCTGGCTATTTTCTAGCTTGATCTCGCTAACACAAATTTCCAGGTCAGCGCAGCTTGCGGTGACAGAATAGCCAAAGACTGAAAGATACTGAAAACTGTATTTTGGTCAACTTTCCGCAGCGAATGAACTTCGAAACATCAAGGACCAGAAATCCGTCGACGTTCTCTAAGTTCTTAGTTATGTTTGCCTGATTGACGCCGGATTAAACCAATCTAGCGAGCTAAGATCGTTCAATATTTCACTATTCTTTCCCAATAGCCCCTTAATTAGGTGCAACAAATAACGTGTGCATGTGACGTGTTATTATGACTTTAACCTGTAAGGTGTCATCTAGTGAGTACGACACTCAAGAGGTGTATAAAACAGGAAGCACATGAGAAGCTATTCGAAACAAGCACTATAAACAAGCCTCCTGCTCGAAATTAAACGGTCGGAGTAAAAGCATTCCCCGCAATTTGAAATGATACTTTGATACTAACTTCTGTACGCCACATTAAATGGCGACAATATATCCGGAGCTTCTGACAACCGTGGAATCCTTCAAAGTGCGATTCCTTCTCCTTAACTCTACATGAAGGATCTAGTAAGCCCTAGTGTTTTTGTGCATAAATGTGCTAACGATGTTGTTGTGTTCTGCAATTTTAATAACAGCCAACGTGCTACAATTGTACAAGAGGATGTAGTCGTTAGTCGTTGTTAATCTCAGTTAAACTACGTCTTTCTGGTTCTTACTATGCGTAAAGATGAGAGACAGGTAGATATTTTTGTCCCTCCACCTTTCACATCGATTGAATCAACCTCTATACCAGCCCCGGAATTACTTGAAGATCCTGAGGTTTTACTTTCAAATGAACTCTGCTAGTCATACCACGTTGCTGCTGTCTCGTTTAAAACTTTGATTCATCCTTTTAATGCGTAGCTTTAGATCGTTATTTCCCTTCATCTATTGGTCGTGTTGACATACCAACCTTATTGTTCTTCGTTTCTATTCGCTAGATTTCTAGCAAAAGTTCCCATTATTTGAGGCTGCTGGCTTGTTCGTGTTTATTTCAAATAGACTCTCGTTTATGCTTCCGGTCACTTCGACGCGTGTGACAGATTTGCTCATAGGCTTCTCTCTGATCAGCCTCATATTGTTCGTTGGGGGTAACCAAACGTATTATCCATACAGACGCTACATAGCCTCATAAATGCCCCTACTTTGCACACACTCTTGTTCATAAAACAGAATTTTTTCGCGTTATCTTTGCAGCAAACGAATCACTCAGTGTTGTGAAAAATAATTAGTCGGCAGTTACTCTCACAGTATTCTTCCTTGTTTTTTTCTTTCACTACGTTGTAGACTTTTAATCTGTCAACTATACTGCCACTGAATATATTTTTTATAGTCGCTGTGTCCGCTGGCTAAATATCCACTTAGCCAGGGTGATTGGAACAGGCTGTTGTAAGTCAGCATCACTTTCCGGGGTCAACACCTTGTCTCGTGTCAACGAATCGTCATATTGTCTTTCCATTTTTGTGAGTCCGTATTATTTCGGTTGTGCTTGTAAAGCAAGTTACTTTGATAGTGACGTATCAGAAGAGGGTGGAAAGATATCGTCTAATTTGGCTTAATAAGGGCCTGATCAAGGAAATCTGTAGTTTCTTTGTGGCGCACCGAGCCACCACAGACCACCAGGCTGTGGTCAATCAGGCGTTCAGCTTCTCTGAAACTGAACAATTCTACCTAATAATGCACGCCTGAAGTCATCGCCGTCCGTATACTGAAACTGGGACGGTATGCATTAAGGAAATTCAACCGATTGCCTCGTCCTTCCCGACGAACTTTTCAGAACCTGGTCCAGCATGTGCACATTTCGTCTTCACACACCTAACTCCTTTCACCTTCTCCCATCATTCATTTTCACCAGATCCCCATCGGTTGCCATCTTCCTCACTACAATTTTCATTTGTCCTGAACATCCATGCAATTTGATGTTCCCCAGTCCAGTACTTTACTTCCTTGTTCTGCGTCATCTTTCTATATATTACTCATCGTTATTCGGAATGGTATTTCGTATGTGTATGCTGTTTACTCGATGTTTTGTCACTTTTAGGATTGTAGAGCAGCAGAACTGATTTTAACGGGGCAATCTTGTTGTGGCGATGCCGCTGCAGATGCTTCTTAATCAAAACGACAAAAATATCAAATGTTAACCGTGGACACGGTGCTGCAATATTCCAGTACAATTTGGGCACATTCCACTTTCTGTTCACAAGTATATGTGTGAAATTGCATCAGCGTAGAGAGTTAACCAATTGTAATCTGCGCGCGATAGATAAACACTGGGTTATTTGTTGAGAGCGAGTGTCGAATGCTCTGCCGTAGTATGAACGAAGGTTTACACAGTGGCATTATACACAAACCCGTCGGCCAGCTGAAAATGTTTCTATCTCTTCTACCCAAGCAGATCTGTTCGTCTCTATCTTTTGTCCTGATGATGTAGAAATAGTTGCTCAATTCAAAACTTCCCTGTCCATCTTGATTCCGTTACAGTTAGATCAACTAAGCTTTATCCTTGCTTGTTCTTTTTTCTTGCGATCGACCGCATAGTTGATCAGCTAATTAATTTTTATTTTCATCGTTACCGACAGTTCTGGATTTGCAGATGATGTTGGTGGTCAGCTACCACACTACCGTGAGAATACACTTCCAGTGTTTGGACTAAAAATGGTTGAAAATCAGGTTCAATTCACAAAACCCTTTGTTTAAATCCGAAGAGTCTGCATTGCCGTACACACGCCTGGCGCACAAGTAGCCGATTTGCAATAGAGAGTCATCTTAGTTTGTTCATAATCGAACGTGGGCCTTTGTGTCGGACGATGCGGCGATAGTGCCGATTGTCCGGAGTTTTGGCGAAAGCGTTTCAGACGACGTGGTTTAGATCCACTAACTCTAAAGCTAGCTGTCGTTGCTTTCATCATAGCTCTTTTGATTTTCCCTTATGTTTGAATGGCATTAGAAATCGTTAGAAGTTTTGATTCTATGCGCACAACTTATTTCGTCATAATTCCGAAAGTGCTTACCGTCACTGAAATTGGTGGCAAGACACGTTCTCATTTTATCCAGTGAATTATTTATATTTGAACAGGGATTACACAAACTGTCGATGATTTAAGCGTTATAGTTCTTTTCGTGATGTTCAATAGGGAATCCGTCTTCTTTTATTAACGAAACAGACGAGGAATATGTGCATCATCATCACCGTCTTCACAGCACTCAAGTTGCGTTGGACAATTCATCTTCGGTGCAACTGCCGCCTGTGAGTACTCTTGACCTCGACCCCCTCGCGACCCCATTTCCAAATACCAGTGGCTCAGTTGCCGTGCCGCTGACGATGCAGATACTTTGCCCAGAAAACATAAACGGCCCCTCGTTTTGGCAGACTATTCCTTCCGAAGGAGTTTCTAGTTGTATATATAGTTGTGTTGCCGCTACACGTCTATACTCCACGAGCTCCAGTTTTTCGTCAACCAAACCCACTGTTCTTCCGCACGTGTCCACATTGGTACCGATAACGAACCGTGGAACTGTTGAGTCCAACATGAAGATAGAGAATTACATCAAAGTGAATTTCTTCCATACTTATGGGCATTTTCCTTTAACAGATTCGTATGAAATTAACCGTTTACATTCAGACCAGTCTTGCCTGAACTTTAACTAACTGAACCATCCTCATTTTGCTTATCGGGGTATACTTTTATAAGTCTGATTATCAAAATTACCCAAACTGTTTCCTTCATCATTGTTAGGGCACTTCACTCGAGTCCGCAATCCTGTGCCTTTCGCTTGCTTTCCGCAGAACTTATAACATTTGTTTATCTCGATTAGAAGTTGTGTACGAGTTAGTCGGTCGAACCCCAGACAGCTCACCACATGATTTCCATTGGTTATAAATGACCGATGTACTTTTATCGACGTGCTCTTTCGATTTTCGATCGTCCTGTTGACCTTCGATAATCTGGCAATATTGGACCAATGGACTTCTGTTTGCTTTATTGTTCATCTAGTCTCGTCGAGATTAACATGCCACATTCATTTTGGTCTCAGACTGAGGCATAAATCAGGCGCGCTGTCAGACTTTGGGTTCTGGCTGTGATAGCTTGTGGTGGCGTAAGCTGGTACTCCTACCTTTAAAACCCTAGATTGTCTTTATCATTCGGACAGATTATTTAATTATTAGCATTTGCCTTTCAACATTCTTAGATGTTTATATCCGCGTTGGATTCCCTATTATTTACGGCATCTTCTGTATTCAGCGTTAGTTAAGTTTCTTGTTCATCAACAAGCACTCGTTTCGCATTTAAAAGATGTTTGAGTCTTTGTTCCCGTTTCTTTTTTCTTTCCCAACAAGCCCCAGAGTAGTAACGTCTCTGTAACCACAGAAACATCCACTTCATCTACTCGGACATCCACACAATTAATCTCCGCTCAGCATTACACGTTTGTCTCTACTTCTCCTCGCAAAGAACCAATGCATTCTTCGGTCGAAGGGAATAAACCTGTGCCTACCATATGTCATCCTTCGGCCTCAATCCGATTTCTGGACAGTGAAATTTCTAGAAATCTGACTTTTACAAACACCGAACCTGCGATTGATCAGCCGCTAGAAAGGCAATTCGTAATTCATTTACCTTCAGTATCCTCCGACGTTGGTAAGTATTGTTCCTCCATCATAAGTGGATTAAGTCAGCTTTAACCACCGCTTATGTCGTTCTCGGCCGAGCTCGCTCTGTCCAACATAATTTTGCAACTTTTTATATATTCCTCGCTCTTCACAGCATCCCTGGGGGCATGCTGTAGTGTATTAAGGTACTTGCCGAGATCTCGGTAAGGTTTCGGTGTTGTTTCCTTTGGCCTGTCTCACTGTGGGAACCCAGGCTCTTTTTATGTCGGTAACAACTGATAAAGCCATTTGTATCATTTTGGTGATTTAGTTCACAATTCTTGTTCCTAAATCCTGATGTATTTCTGTCCACGGTACGTTTGAGATAACATTAGTACAATCGCGAACGATCATTTTACGTTCTTCCACGACCTGTTGTTTGACGTCTGCTTCTGCATGCATTCATTCACGTATACATGTGGATGAAGCACAATCCTCGGTATACTCATGCTTTTGTTCACCGATGCATCAATTTAACCTTATGTTTGAGCGTTGTGCTATTTGCCTTAAGGACGATGGCCTATACAAATGGTTGTAAACCCCTGAAAAGATACCCCGGATCGACCATAGAATAAAGGTGTGCCCGACAGAATTTGAATTTTCTGCTTTGAGGTAAGAAATATTGAAAACCGTGGTCCCGAGAATAACGCGACTGTCCCTGCTAATTACTTGCAAGTCAAATCAAAAAACGAGTGCAAATCCACTTTGTTCCGCTCCAAAACTGTGTGACAGGAAAAAAAATACAGGATATTTATATGGTGCGTGGTAACCTACCAGCGTTCTCGAATCAGAGGATTAAAGGTCACTCACCAAAAATAGTAAAAGTCAGTCAGCTTTCAATGAACATGGCTGAATAAGGGTCGAGCAGGTAAAAAACGGCGAAGGTTACCCGTGGAGTGTTCTGAGAATTTCTGTTCATTCTGATTGGACAAAATAATTTTCTCGAAGAAATTAAAAAATGAGGTTCCCTGATAACTGTCCTCGTATTAAGTGAATTCACCCTATGAGTCGAAGTCATAATCCTCTCAACCGCAGGTCTAAGGGACGTCGTTTGAGATAGGTAGTTCAAGGCAATTAATTGATTGACTAAAGGCGCAAGCGTCACCGCAGTTCGTACAATCTCGATAGCCTAGTTTGTGTTTATTATGTACTTTTCCGATTAACTTTTTTTCATCCACACAGATTTTTCTTGTTCGAATCCCAGTCCAGTTATTTGTACTACATGAGGCGTAATAAGGAAGAGGCATGCCATGAGTTTTCTACCTTTAGGTTTGCATCAATATGCATGAGGTTGCTTTCATATTCCGATCCGTGTAGTTTTAGTCAGCATGGCTGGATACCAGACAGAAATTTATCCATTCATCCAAAAACACCAGTAATTGTTGCAGTTGTAGCAAATGTTAAATTTAAGCATCACTACTGCAGTTTGATTGTTGAACATACTGTTAGTCTGTCATGATGACCGAAGATAATGAGCGCCGTCGCACGTACGGTAATCGCAATTGGGTTGCACCACACCACCTACCTTTCCATCCACTCGACTTTCATCCAGTGTTAATTCGAGAGTTTGATACTAAGAAGGGCGCGAGTAGCGCAATATCGCGCCCAGTGGCCTCCACCTAGTCGTACCACAGGCGTGCGCGACCTCAGCCGATGGTTATGCAATTGAGCCATGGCATTAGGGAAAGCGCTAACCTTTCTCAGCTGGGTTGCAGGCACATGGACATGATTTGAGGACCGGTACCATCTACTCTGGCTAACTTCATTGAACTGATGCCTCACGCGACTGCAAAACAGACACCATACTCGCCTACAACTTTTGTTTGGTATTCATTCTTGTAGGAGCGACAGCTAACACCTGCCTCCCGAAGCTTTGTGTTACATAATGACCTTGATATCTATTTCATGGCAGCTCGGTTACATCGCGATCAATGCGATGTGGCGTTCTCATGGTCCACCGGTGTCTCGGTCCAGCATCACGCTTGCGTTCCGTGTTTCGACTGTGTTAGCTGTCTGTATTCATTATCTTTATTGTTTCCATCTTTGAGCCATACCTGGGGTTACGATTAACCCGGGCTGCCGTTGGTCCTGATAGTGGTCCACGAAGTTTCAGGGTGATAACCAAGTGCAAACATATTGCGGAGAAAAGAAAGAAAATAAAGAAACAGAAACAATCGGATTTCACGGAACAGAGGCTCCACTGACTGCGACACAATGCCATGTCAAAGAGATTTTCCAACCAACAGTGTGAATGATCGCAAACTCGCCAACCAATTAGACGGCACATGCCAACCCTGCTCAATTTGACCGTCTCCATAGTTCGTGTTCACGTCGTTGGCTGACTACCTTATGGATTTATCTAATTGATGTCCAGTTGCTGGAGACGCCAGTGATAAAACCCAGCGTGCCTATTCACGCCTTTTTCACAAATGTGCCAAGTTTCTGGACCATAGAACAGTCTGGGTCACATACATACATTTCACACTACTCCCTTCAACACAACAGGACTTTTTTTGACTTTACACTTGGCAAAGATTGGCGAAGGTAGGTAGCACGTGCATTCCTTGATAACTCTTAGGCTATGTTAACCCTCTACGCGACATTTATTTTCCAGTAAATAAAGCGTGCTACAGCTTCAAGTAGACTGCTTTGCAGTAAAACGGTAAGATTGGAAACTCCCCAGACTTGGAGTAGCACTTTGCATCCTGAAAGTGTAAAGAGCATTCCATATAAACGAGTCCGCTAACCCAGCGTGCTATGCATGTTTTCTGCGGAGCCAAACAGAACAGTGTGATTCAAACCCTCGGTTGACAATCCTAAAGATGCTGACCACAACAAAGTTGTACTCGTGAGGCGATCAGGCACCCATGAGGAAAACCGCTAGCATTTTTGAACCCTCGAGATGGTTATCCACGATCTCCCGCCGAACTTGAAAATTCATAAATTCCCCCCCGGAACGCCTCCAGCATGGAGATAGCTTCAGAACTCGTCACAAGTGACCGAATTGAAGGCGATCTTTAAGTCTAAGTTGATCACAACGTTTGGTTGCTTACAAAAGCCTCAATGCTTCAGGATTTGTCACAAAGTACAATTGTGATCAATGTACCCACGACTTGGTCGGAATTCTGTCTTCGTGACGCCTTCTCGTCTTGAGTTTGATAAGCCGCCTCACTGTCAGGCTGGCGAGTAACTTGGAAGCAACAGCGGCAAGGCTGATACGTTGGTGGTTGTTCCATAGGCCTCTGGTTCCTTTTACGAATTCGGAGGTTGTTATTACCGTACTTCAGTTTTTAAAAGTGTTGTATGTTCTAATGTCAACCTCTCGTTATTATCTTTGACAAGTGAAAATGGAAGGATGACCAAATCTAGGATCTTGTTGCGCTTCAACAATTTACGATACCGCGTCACCTCTGCTCCCGACAGAGAACTGTCTACTACCACTTTGTTACGCATGTTTATAGTGCAGTCTAACATGTTTTATCACCCGGATCTTGTGTAATGCCACTGGTGTGACGTCACTTACTAGATTTCAGAAACATATTGCACTCAAACTCTTGATGAATATAAACTGAGGAACACTCAAGTGATCGCATCTGTCGCATTCTCAATCATTTTAGTCAGCCCCTTCCAAAAAGAAGCACCATACTCGAGTCCTGTCCTTATTATTGCTTGTGATTACTACATATCCTTACTAGTGTCAGGGTTAGAACCCCTCTTGACGCTTTCATGAGGCTACCGTGTGTGCCACCAAGCTCACGTTAGACCTCGACCTAGGTGACCTCATCCAAGGACACAATTCCATCATCCTCATTCACTTTCTATGGTTTAATCACAAAAAGCGCTAGAGAAACATGAGTTATTGCGAGTAATTAGGCCGCGCGAGCAGTGCCACATTGCTCACATTGGATGATCACGAGATATATGGTCCGCGGACTTTTAGTCTGAAAGTCTAACAAGTAACGCTTTTTTTTATTTTGACAAACGGACCCCTTTCCTTCTCACTGAAGCGGATGTGTATATCAAACGTGAACTGTTTATTCTTCAATGAGGCCCCCAGGTTTCCCTTTTAATCCTTCCAGTTAACAGTTACTCACAATATCCCTTTACAGGAAATCCACTTCTTCAAAACAGACCTCCTTTTGGTAAATTTTCCCCCAAAACCCATCTAGAGGCGCATAAGTTGTTGCACATCTGCATGTTGTCGACGTTGCTTTCAGTGTAGAGTAGAACTGTTAGGTTTTCTCATGTAAAATGGCTCAATACGCGCGCTTTAATAAAGAGTTGAAAGCAAAGCAACACAATCAACCATCCTGTGGCAGCGGCTTTCAAAATGGTTGAAAACTTCTTTTTTTGCTTCTGTCAGGACTTTTTTGTGGTTCTAGGACGACTTCCTCACCAGTGTCGTGCGCTGTTTGCTGAGCATGCGTTCTATGGTGGGAATGATCAAAAAACATTAACTGTAACATTATATCAAACATTATTATCAAACTGACCTCCATTAATAGCAACATCACATCTACTGTCAACTTCTGACTGTTCCACAATTCTCACCTTTGTGCACGCAAAAACGGCAACATGCACACATATTCCGTCTTGCTATCGAGAAACATCCAACATTTTATCCCGTACTTGCCTGCCTTATTGGACATAATTGCAGTTGGTTGTATCTGGTTCTTCAGTGACATTTATTTCACATCAGTCTTGAGGGAGAAGTTAGAATTGTCTACGGCTGTACACTTTGCAGCGAACTCCTCGAACCTACGTCATATGAATGAGTCGGTCGTTCTATATTCGTCCGTTGCGACCGAAATTGGCGTCGAAACCGAAATATTTCTTGATCGTAAAAATCGGCTTCGAGGCATGGTTTGTTGGAACTTCAGGATTCTGAACTTTTCAGCAGGAAAAAGTTACCTTCTCCTGATAGGAGACGCATCTCCCAACAAGGCAGCCAGGACACATCACGCCATAAAAACCTTTCGGACTCAGTTCGGATGGTATGGATCGTGGGTGGTGGTATGGTTCCACTCAGCCAATCAGATTGCAGCCGTGCGGTCGAACGCCTGTGCGCTATCTGGACTGTTTTCATGCATTTGTTTTTCGATGCCCTCTTCAACGCGTTTTGTTCTACCACCCTGACTGCCATCTACGACAATTTCGTTTGATTCGCTCTGCGTCCGACTGCCATGATCGTCTCATTTGATTTGCTTCGCGTCTTGTTGGCCATGTATGGTAATCGTTTCGTCCTATAAATTTAGAGCCTCTGTGGCCTAATTTTGACTCGTTCTTCCAATAAACGGTGTTGCCGCGTCTCTTCTCTTTCTCGGTTTTGGGTCAAACGATTGAGCGCGTAACCAAAGGAAATATCCAGTAGATCCACAGGTGATTTTCAACTCACCAAGGCCTCCAAAGTCTGCAGAAAGACACCGTGAATCCAGAGTACTCGGAATGATTCGTGATATTTCGGAGTGTAGTTTCACCGGGAACAATTAAGAGTGCATTATGTGCACAACGGATCTGGTGAGCATACTTCTGCAGAGCAGGTTCACTGGCGGTCACGTTCTTTGCGAGTGTCCGATCGTTCCATTTGCGCCTCTCTTATTTTCTGCTCATGTAAACCGTCATCTGCCACTTGACCGGTTGGCCACTAAACTATGCTTATCAATTTGACTTAGTGTCTGTTGATCCTGATCATCGTTTTTAACTTCCGCATTCGTAACATGTTAGGTCGCTTGTCTGTGTAACTATCTTAATACACACTGATCAGACTGACGAATGCGTCATGTGAATATTACCTAACTTGTATCCGATCGCATGAACTTACCTTGGCTGTCCACTGTTCAGCCTATGTCTTATAAGTGCAGTGAGTCATGCACCATTTCTTGTCCAAACGGAATGACATTTTTTCTCGCGAGCATTCACGATTGATGTCACACACAGATGCACAGATGCACATTTAATATCACCACTTCCGTTTGCAATAGTCAGTGTGGGTCACCTGTGACTCCTTCTTGGTTCTAAAGTATGATGACCTTCAGCACCCGGTACCGGCCGTTTAATTTACATAACTTCTCTCAAATTTGAAGGAAATTTAAGATTTGCAAATAAAAGACGCAAGTTCCAGAATAAAAATTTATGCTGTTTTGAAGTCGGATTAAGGATCAACAATGGCCTGTTTATTGTTCTTGTGTCAACAATGATGACCAATTTTGAGTGGCCTGCTTTTGTGTATCTAACATCTCTAGCGGGAGAAGTCGTTGGCTGTCGTTCACGTCCATGAGTGCATTTACCGCATAGCGTTTTCAGAACCGCAGAAGAGCCGGGTGATTAGCACAAGAAGGACAATCGGTAAAGTGTGATGGCAGGACAGTTAGGCTCTGCATACCGCGTGCCTGATTCTCTCGTCGCCTTGCTAGCGTAGTCATCCGCTGTTACCGACAACATGTAATCGCGACTCCATGATCAATCTCGGAACCAATTGTTTTTATTTTCTTGATACATGTTTAATCGCTTCAAGTTTCCATACATTTCGAAAGTCTCTAAACAGTCTTTCAAATTTTCCAAACTTGCAATTTTATAAAAGTCAGTACGAATCTTACGTCATGTATGCTTTCCAGCTCTGTCTAAGGAAGATCGGGATAAATTTGCACATTTGTTTACCACTGTAATGCATTTCGAAACAGCCTTACCAACAAAGCAAATCGGACGAAATTACTTCATTCTATAGCGAAGTTTGTCTTCATTAATTTCACAGGTAAAATAGGTTGCTTTGGCGTTGTGCGATTTAATGATTTAACGCTGCGTAAACAATCATTCTCCGTCATCATAACAATCACGGAACGTGTATCAGCTTCTCGGAATGTAGAAAGTGAAAACTTTGAGGAAATAACCAGTGAAGATACTAAGGATCCGTCATCGGACCAGCCTAAAGACAAGCTGCTGATGTTAACATCATACATTCGTGACGAAGTGGTGTCCCTCAGTGAAAATGGAAGTCTCGTTGGTAAAAGTGCTGGTTTGTCAGTGAACTATTTTAGGGTAATTTAATTTCGGTTGCGTTGTCAACCTTTTGTCTGGCGATGTACAGTCCTCTAAACGTCCGTTTTGTGTGACGCTGTGAGAGACGTGTTGGTTCGTTTGTAAATCGGTAGTTGGAAGAATCATTTGTTTTGTAGCAAAGTCAAGTGGGCGATCCATGACGAGAGACAACACATAAACGTGTAGCTAGTCATAAGCGACCTCCGGGCACTTTTCACGTCAGTTACAGGCCAGCCAACAAATGCTCACTGCCCCCGCCCATTCCTTGTCCACGATTGCCCACGACCCAACTTATTTTCATGCTTAGACGGGATACAGATTACATTTTTTTTTCTTAGAAAAATAGGATCTTTGTTTAGTTGAAAACTGTTGCTTTTGTTGACTGATATGCAATAGATTCTGCGCCGTAATGTTTTTTAAGAGTGTGCATAAGATATCTCAGGGTTTTCTTATTGGCTGTCAGATCTGAACTTCCGCAATGCGATTAGACTGTAACATGAAATATGACATTTTCAAAATGTTTTGACTGACATGCCGTGTTGAACTCGAGTGAATGTCGATCTGAAATGTTCGTTGTAGTCATAAGGTTTAATGATGGCGGATTTCTAGAAAGTGTAAATTTTCCGAAGGTATCTACTTTGAACGAGGGCTGTCTTGGGAAGCCCAGTACGGCCAGTGAGTGACAGAAGTACGTCGGGGTTACTAAAGCTGAAGCATTTCTGTTGTCAAGGTTTTTTTGCAAGATCGTGAGTGCTTTTGCTCGGTTATTCTTCTCAACTGTGGTTATTGACCACGATGTGTATAATTTAATCTGGCTTTCCGTCAGGAACTTTTGTTTTCTACCACTGTCTTCTTCTGGTTCGCTTTTTCCCTTTCTCATAGTGAACGGCCTGCCAAATGTCTGCCTCCCCGCTGGCTCTGATTTGTCTGATGTTCCTAAGGTTATTCTTCCTATCAACGTTGACCTAGACAGTCCAAATCCTTATCGCATCTTATCATCCTCTGTTCTGAATGACGACAAAGAAAATCGGCCCCCGCTAGTTGTCCATGTAAGTCTGAGTTCGAAGTTCACATTAACCTTCCAGGTAAATAAGCAAGCCATCGTCATCGCTTGCATCATAGCTTCTTCATAATACGATCCAAGGTATGCTTTCATTCTGCCTCTACCTTATCAGTGTTGACTTACAGTTCGTAATTAGTACAGCACTATAAGCAGTCGATGATTATCAGCTGGTATTATCGTTTTCAGTAAAATGTCTTGATCCACCTTGAATTACATTAGCCTCTAAAGCTAGGGATTTTGTTTGGTGGTCTGTTGGTTCCTGCAGTACACAACGTATGAAATCTATCCCATTTCTTATGTGTAACTTTATGTTATTATTTCCCACAGGGCAAAGCTCGTCGCAAGGTGAGTGGCGTCCAGTTCATGTTGGATTTGCATTTTTTCGTATACCATGTAGTTGTTCAAACGGCACTGTAATTCTCTCATGTGTAGCGGCCACCACTATGAAGGAAGATTTGTGACGTTATTTACCAATTGTTCCGCGTTGTTTGTAAGTAGTTTGAGGTATGTGCACTTTAACGAGATAGATCTGCTGTTCATCTAGTGACAACGCGTCTTCGGCGCGAAAAGATGCTCATGTACTTATCTAACTAGGCGTTAAGCTACTTGTACAGTGCTCATAATCGACTGTCAAATGAGTTAATAGCTTACAAAAACCGGTAATTGGGACCAATGTTCTGCATCCACCAGTCGAGAAGTAGAGTGATTTGTCGAGTCTTAAATCAATGCGTTCAACGTTCTATCCTCACCACACTGACGCGACATCAGGTTGTTCTGTTGCTGTTTACTCCAGTCGATCATTTGGGCTGACCTAAGTGATGCGTTTGTTTAGAGGTTGATGCCATTGTTTTCGTTTCCGTGGCTGACTGGTTTCTCACTGTTTCAGACACTGGGGTTAGTTTCCTATCGTGCTCGGTATGCAGTCCATCGCGAGCACATAAGCCCAACCTTCCCATTCGTAAAATTTAATAAAGGCAACTACAAATTGCTTCTAACTTGAATCCGAATTTACTAGACAATTACCCGTGTTTCTCCATGGTACGAAATTGTTCCAACGTGACTGAATGCGTTTGGCTATATGCCTTTGATGTGAACTGAAGATTAACCGAAGTGCGATAGATAAGCCATAGTCCTTGTTAGAGACACGTCAATCAAGCTATCAGTCGGATAATTTCTTAGAAGTGACGTGCAGCTATGATATAAGGCAGCGCAATCAAACACGATGCGTTCTTCATCCGTCTTATTTTGAATTAGCAGCAGTCGGTGTGAATGCTATCCTCATCCCGTATGAAACACGATGATGAGGTCACCCACTGCTCTGCTGCTGTTTTTAAGGGAGTACGATATAATTGCTGCGCGTTTTGACCTCAGGACAGGGTCTTGAATCAATCGGGTTTTCATGGAACGCGAATGTCTTCCTGTCAACGCTGATGGGAAACTTTACTCACATTCTGTAGCTAAATTGAATCGAAAATTCAAAATCTGTCCAGCAATGGGTATTTTGTTCTTCAGCTATCCAACTTGTATTGGTCAACCCTTCCCCTACTCCAACGGGGATATTTTGCTTTTGTGTCTGTGGAAAAAGCAGAATGCTCAACCGTGTATTCAAACAGCTTTTATTCACCAAAATTACGCAACCGGTCTTCTAATGCGGCGGCGAAAATGTGTTTCAACACGCCAACTGTAACACACGATTTGAAAAGTGTAACAGCGTCTGTCGACTCCGTACGACTTCAAAATGAATTAATAGTGCGTAGTCGATGGTCCATACCTCATTGCCAAGTGCACGAGACGGATCGATGTTGATGAAACGAATGGTTGGCGCCAAGTTCCATAAACCAGAGTTCAGGTTTCCAACGTTAAGGGTGACAATAAAGGCAATTGTTTAATACGATACATAGTTTAACAAGATCAATATATCATACTCAACTGTGATTCTTCGTGGAGCCCTCAACTGTATAAAACCAGTGAGCAGAATAATTCATGGTAGCAAATGAGCCCCAAACAGTATGACCAATACAGTCCAGAATCATGCAAGAATCGGACCAAAAACAGGATCATCATGTAAGACAATAGGCGTGCTGAAAACAGTTTGGCCGTTTTACAAATAAGAACCAAAGTTGAGTTGAGATAACAAATGGCGAGCATCTCAAGGAATAATAAAACGGCGTGGTCGACCAATAAGAACCGGGAGATTTCTCCAGTAGCTAGCGTGGCTATCACTGAATCGTGCGAAACCAAACCAGTTTTACGGCTAACGGGGAAAGGGACTTGATGCAGGAGGACAATAGCGAACTGAAGATCGCTTTTTATGAAAGTTCTGATATGGACGTGGATGTAAGTGACCGTCGTATGAATCAAGGTCTGATTTTCTGTGCAAAAAAATGAACGAATATAGAAGTTTGGTATTATGGATTGGAATGCGTACCCGTCACTATTAGAGTCTACACAATTACAGAGTCCAACAATCTACTGTCAGACAGGTACAACACAATTAGGCAAGTCAACAGCATGTCAAAAAACAGTCGCAACAGACTAACAAAATCAAGGATATCTATTGGGCAATGAACCTGATATATTGACTTGACCCTCTCTGAGATACTGTCTGCATCCAAATGGGGAAGTATGTGAGTACCTATTGCAGCAATCGAACGTATCAGTCGAATCAACAAAATGAAATTGCTTAACAAGTGTGGAATATATTGAGTGAAACAGAGCACGAATGTTTGAACGATAGCTCGAAACAACGTGTGTTGAGATTCTGAACTGAAATTTGGGCCATCTATTCTTTTAACTTTAAGCAATGGCACATCCGTTATCTGACCATTCTTGCTGTTTTCTATGTATTAAACCATTTTGCGATAAATCTTCGCATTCAAACTTGCCACTTTTTACTCTCATGTAAAACAGCGGATCGGTCCACTCAGATCCATCGGCATATTTAGTTTTATAATTCTGGAAGAGACTGTATATTCCATAGGGCAAAGCATTACGCGAACGCAGAGACGGTCGCACTGTCGTCCAAGAGTACAGTATCCAGCGAACTTGCTCCCAAACTAATCAATTAATGTACTGGCTGACAGTAATTTCACACATCTGGTCACCCGTTGACTAAATGTGATCGGTCTGCCCTGGTCAATCGTGCTAGGCAGAATTTAAAGGCTTGATCGTGTCATCAATATATGGTATCTTTATTATCGAACCATCTTAAGCCAAACGAATTCGGCATGCGATGTCAGCTCATTTGCCCAATACTTCCAGTAGCCTGTCCAGGAAATTGGTGCATTAGGGTTGTAATCCCAGTCCACCTTAACTTTTTTGAAAAGATTTCCGGATAGGAGTAGCCTAATGAAACGGTACGTGCATCTAATTCTAATAACTACAGGGCTCAAGCTCAACTACTAATGTGTGGGAGTCAACAACACAGCAATCTATTTGTCATTACTAAGTAGCATTGAATGGAGTCGTTGCCTATTTGGAGTCGTCAAACCATGTGAAGTGTTAACTCAACAGAAGAGTCGGACCATGCGTTCTAGTAGTTTAGTGTTACGCACGGTCCGGACTGTCAAACCAAAATGATGGTGGAAAAATTACATATCGGTTACCGGCTCGTCAGCATGTTTGTCTGTCTATCGCTCGTTTTCGCCGTATTTGTGTGACCAATGGGGTGTAGTGAGTGTCGAGGTCGATGTGTCTGTTGAAAGCATTGTGAGAGAAGATCGATTCAAGGACTAGTCGTTCTGCTTCCCTTTTGCTAATCCGATCACTTGGCGTCCGCCAGTTTGACCTCGTGACCTGTGGTTGCGCAGTGTTGCCAAAGGTGTGACTTCTGATCTGCCTACTTCAGTGCTAAGTGGCGTTCGTGTAAACGTGTTTTCAACTGTTTACCAGTCTCGCCTACGTAGACTTGGTCAGTCTGGCAGGGAATAGAGCATATTACACTCGTTTGTTAATGCGTCCCAACTAGATCTCTGATTTTGCAAAGCTTATTTCGAAGGCTGTTGGCCCGTGGGCGATTTTGACCCTCTGATTTCCCCATGATACCCTCAGTTGCCTCCGAGATTCCGCGTATATAAGGCAAGGTGATGACTTTGTTCCTCATGTTAGAAACAATCGTCGGTCGGGTTCTGATGCACGCGTTTATGAATGGTATGTGGTAGCCGTTTGAAGTTAATAACTTATACAGGTGTTCCCTTTCCCTTATTTTGTAATTCAACCGTACTGCAACGGGTGGATACTCGACGAAATAAGGTCCGCGTACAACTTTCTTGGGTGCGATCGGATGGTTACTGTTAAACGACATTATAATGCCGGTGATTGTCGGTTTGCAATATACGGTCGTCAGTATGGTTCCATCAGATTGTCTCAATAATAGTACATTCAGAAATGGCATTGATGCGTTGGTTTCTATTTCCTTGGTGAATTGAAGTTTCGGTAATACCTTATTGATGGCCTCATGGAAACTGTCGATCTCCGCACGCTTAATGATAACAAATGTATCATCCACGTATCTCAGCCACAATGTTGGATGGTACTTCTGGAACGCAGTCTTTCAAAGAATTGCATAACGACTTCAGCAAGCGGTCCTGATAGCGGTGATCCCATTGTTGATATTCAAATTGTAAGATAGGTTTCTGTGCAAAGTTGTGCTAGATCTACGACGTCGGCTATAGAAAGCTTGGTGTGTTCTTGTCATTGCACATTATCCCGCAGCATATCGGCCAGTGCGTTTAACGCTAGTTTGTTCGGGATGCAAGTGAACAGCGAGCGAACGTCGAACGATATAATTACTTCCTCATTTTCTAATTTCAGGTCCCGCAACTTGTTGAGGAAGTCGGGAGCACTGCGTACATATGAAGGACTATTTCTGAATATCGGTTGAATTAACCTGCAGAAGAATCTTGCTAGCTTATAGGTTAGAGCTTCCCTGGTTGGAACTATCAGTCTCAAGGGTATATTGTCTTTGGGAACTTTGGGCAGTCCGTAGAATCTCGGAGTGGGATTCTTTGTGGACCCGAGTTCTCTCAGGATGCTGTCACTGATTTCGTTTTGCTTTTCGAGGACCAACAGTTTTGTGTTGACCGCTGGATCATTGAAAAAGTCTTGAGCTTTTGACACATCGTCACTTCTATTTAGTAAAACAACAGCGTTACCCTTGTCATATGATAGGACAACGGTATTTTTTATCGCTCATTGACGATTTCAGAGTGCACTTCTCAATACTAAGGACTTTGTCTGGTCTTTGTGATCTAAGCATACTGGTTGCTGCTGACCTAGCTTGTTCACTGTTGTTTTCGTCCAATAGATGTCTCTATAATCCCGCTTCAACTTATGCGACGAAGTCTGCAATCGGAACCTCCTTGATGGTAAAATTAAGGACTTTCGGAAGGACCGCTCTCTTGTCATTCGTAACTTGCTGATTGGACGGGTTATGAAGCCGCCCAGTTGTGGATTGTGCTGGGCCATATGTCCGTTCAAACCTCCAGTTCAGCTTCGTCCGTTCCTTAGAACGATTGTGGCTGGTCGTAGTTGCTATCGCTCTTACTAGTCTGGATGTTACTGTGTCCCCAAAAAGATCTTTGCACGTGTCCTTAGGAGTAATTATCTTCTGACGATAGTAATAAGGTCTTCAATGGGCGTCGTTTATTAATTTGCGTCTCATTTGAATGGCGTAGCTTTGTGTAATCCTCCAGACATTTCCAGATCCCGATATATTGACTTGACCATCTCTGAGATACTGTCTGCATCCAAATGGGGAATATGTGAGTACCTATTGCAGCAATCGAACGTATCAGTCGAATCAACAAAATGAAGCTGCTTAATAAGTATGGAATATATTAATATATATATATATATATATATATATATATATATATATATATATATATATATATATATATATATATATATATATATATATATATATAATAGTAGTGGAAATAAAGTCGGATACAGTTCAACTGTTTATGGTCACTTTAGAACCTATGGAAATGAAATAAATGTAGGCGTACCAAACAGTGACGAAAAAGAATATGGGTGATAAATTTCAGGAAATACATATACTACTGTGATCGTATACGTAGAGTAAACGTTAAATGTGGATTTAAAATTCACACGAAGTATGAAGTATTTATCTGTTGTCCAGACTTGAAGTCGTGTCGAAAAATCCACGTTGATCTCTCAACTAGAGATAGCAAGTATTTATTGATGGCTCACAGTGACGTGAGTTACTGTACCTATTCATTAGTTTGCTGTTTGTAATTTTGATACCTGTCTTTTTTGGTGTATCCATTGTGGTTGTGTAGCACTAAAAGTTAAGTGTTTCATCTGTATTATCCCACAATTTTTAGTGGCCATTATTTTTATGGCCTGCCAGTTAATAGTCTGAAATTTTTGCATGCTGGACGCGAACTCTGTTTGTCATTTTAGCAACATCAATACAGTCGGTTTTGACATGAGATGAACGTGTTACAAACAAGTTTGTTTTCGGCGATTCAGACTGGTTACATCGCATTCATATTGGTTAATTATCCGCAAACAATGGCGTGTTAAAAAATTGAACAATTTTTTCTCAGTGTCAGACGACTCAGATTGTTGTGGTCTACCCTTGTCCGGATTAAACAGATTATGTAATCAGGATCACCATCTTTGCAGTCAACCCTATTTTGTAGAATCGACTAGCCAGTCGTTACGAAGATATATCTTAGAAGCATTATTCTTCTGACACTGATGATAAACTCTTCGATTCATTACGGTAGCTTTTTTCTCATTGAGTTAACGCACACAAATGTATCGTATTTAGCCTTATGTCGAATCAGAAAACAAGTTGCTTCCTACACGTTCTTATATTACCATGTTGGCCAGAGGTAATTTTTCTTGTCAAGACCATGCACTAATAGGTTCCTCTAAAAAAGTAGCCCTTCCGTTTTCTACTGTCACGGGAAATGTTTTGACCGTGTCAGACTGACACTCAGCCGCTACACTCCGGCTCCCAAATTAATAAGCCCCTGTTCTCACAACGCCTATCAACTATCCAGGTTATTTTAGTAGCAACGAATTACTGCTCAATTTCGAATACGTCTAAGTTGAACTTTCTGCCTTCTCGTTCCAGGTTCTAAATTTGGAATCGCTCGACATTGATCACATACTATCCCAGTCACGTTAAACTCGTGATCGAAACATTTTTATTTTCGTATACTTATTTCGCGGTTATATTCCCTTTAACCTTCCGATTGCTTGTAATGAACCAAGTGCATTTTTTTCCATTTTGCTCTTATACGTTTCTAGTAAACTTGCCTGTGTAACGCTTTTTCCAGTTGACATCTGTCTAAGACAACAGTTTGTTTCGAACACGCAGTTTGTTCGTTATAAATTATACTTTTGGCCGAGAGAGCATTCGTTGAGCAGTACACGTATAGATTCCTGGTTGAGGCTAATGACTGTAAATCCTGCATTAGTTTCAACGCAGCTATCCTTATATGTGTGTCTTGGACAAATCGTTTGCTTTTTCGTCAGGACCATGGGGCTATTCCTAGTTTCGTAAGTAATCGATTTCAACACTAAATCAAGTTGTTACCGACTCTCATTTCTATATACCCACGTTTTTTCTATTCGTGTGTGATCTATGTACGCCCTAGTTGCCGCTTTTCCATCAGTTCCATTGATTACTCCTGTCTGGGTTTTAAAAGCGGATAAAATGACAGGCATGTGCAGTTTTCCTCCACATTGATATTCTACTGTTTATGGTCATGAATGATTCCTCTGTTTTTAAACTTTGTGAAGTGCGGAATCAGACGGCATTTAAAAAAATTCTCATCAGCACCTAGGTGTGTGAGCCACGATGAAGTCGAGCTGAATATGAACGTTAGTTTGATATCGGGTTTTTCGTCCATTTAGGTTCTACGTTTGTCTGCAGTTTCAGATGTTCGTCTTCCATGTGGCAACCTAGGTACTTATGCCAGAGTCAGCTGTTGTGTCCAGATACCACATTTTAAATAACAGCTGTTGCTATTGTGTCATGATAATTTACGGGGCTCTGTTTGACAAAAGAATTTGTATATTATTACACGACCATGGATGTTCAAGTTGAGGCCATGGAATCGGCGTCTGGCGGGTTGGGTTTCGGGCAGCTTGCTGGCAACTGGAACAACGTTTGACCACGTCCTCAATTTGACGATCCATGCCAGGCCAGTAAGCATAGCTGCGACCGACCGCTTTCATTCGGCTGGTGCCTGGATGGCCCGCGTGGAACTGGCGGAGAACCAACGGACGAAGACTGGCTGGAACCACGACACGATCTGCAAACATCAGGCAGTCTCCAACCAAGGAGAGAGACTCACGGCGTTGTTGTAGTTGTTGTAGGTCTTCTGTCAAAGTCGTGGTATGTCAACGGCCTTGGGCGTACTGGACAGCTTGGCGGAGGACTTGATCTTCCCGTGTGGCCCGCTTAATGTCAACTGCAGTGACCGGAAGGGCGCGGACGGCATCGGATAACTGTCGGATGGTCTGGCTCAATAGACACCATGGCGATCACCGCATCTTCTTCGGCCGGTCGATGGTTGCTGATGAGGCGGGAGAGAGAGCATCGGCCTGCCCAAAATCCTCTGTCTTTCGATGCTGGATCCGAAAGTCATAGCCGAGCAAGATGGTGGCCCAGCGTTGAAGTCGGTTGGCGGAATGCACCGGTATGCCCTTCTTTGAACCGAAGATTGACAGCAGTGGCTTGTGATCGGTTAATAGGGTGAACGACCGACCACAGATCAGCTTGTGGAACGGTTTCACTGCAAACACCGATGCAACGGCCTTTTTCTTTCTAACCGTAGTTCCTCTCAGCAGCTGTAAGTGTTCTGGAGGCATGCATAATGGCTTTTTCCGATCCGTCAGGAAACAGATGGAGGACGACGGCGCCAACACCGTAATTGGAAGCATCGGCTGCCACGACGATTGGCAGCTTGGGGTTATAGTGGGTCAGGAGCAGGTTGGAGCTGAGCATCGATTTCAGCTGAACGAATGCGGCTTCACAATCGGTAGACCAGTGCCAAGGTGCGTCTTTCTCCAGCAAACGATTGAGCGGAGCCCGGACGTTATGTAATGAGGACAGGAATGCCCCGTAGTAGCTGATCAACCCAAGGAAGGAACGAAGTGATGGACATCCTTGGGTGGCGGCATCTGTTGAATAGCCCGGATGTTCTCAGGGTCGGGATGACGGCCGGCTGCATCGAAAATGAAGCCCAGGTATTTGATGGATTGAAGAAAGAATTGGCATTTCTCCGGTCGCAAACAAAAGCCGTACTGTTGGATACGCTCCAGGACAGCATGAATTCGATTTTGCAACTCGTCCGCGATGCGTCCGACAATCAGGATGCCTTACTTTCACTTACAGCTCGGTTGTTTGTTTGCAAGGTGTAGGCGCCTTGATGTTGTATGTTTGAATATAGACGTAGCTATTTTTAGTAGTTAGGTCCACTTCCCCTCCTCTGTTTTCTTCTTTCTTCCTATATAAGTTTTTTTTTTTCTTTGTTCTTCGTGGTTGTGTGGCAGTCAAGCATCAGTGTGAACCACTGATGTATTGCTGTCTATGATGATGATGATGATGATGATGTCCTTCAAGTACGCAGCTGCTCCAGGAAGACCAGTGAGAAGCGTATCCGTCACTCACTGGAAAATCGCAGGAGCCGTGTGGTATCAAACGGCGGTGATAGAAATTGCACCTTATATCTTGTTGGCTAATATCAGTTACCTTCTAAGTGATTCGGATGGTTGTTTATCCATGAAGGATTTCCTAAACGATCCGCACTGGCATCCATTAACGTCACTGTTGTACATCGGAATTTATAAGCAGTGCATCGAACGCATCCATGCGCCCGTACATGCACTAACGCAAAACTGTTTGTGTGTGCATCATAACGTCTTCGACAACCGACTGTGGGACCGTTGACAGCGTTTGAACGCATGTGCAGGTGGAAGCGCTTAACGTGATTTTAAACAAGCTGTGACATGTGATGCACCTAGTGAGATGAGACGCGTCGATTCGACGTCTGGCATAACCGCAATTTTTCTTATTGAAATCGAAACAAATACTAACTAATGAATCTTTGGGCTTTGTTACGCCAGCAGTTGATGATTTGTTTGCATACTTTATTGCGCAGCCGTAAGCAATTCGAAAGTTGTGTGGCTTAGCGGGGTGGGACACGAAGCAGTGAGGTAGATGCCAGTGGCGGCCAGCTGCCCTGGTCTCAGTATCCAACTAGAAAGTTCACGACTGGCGCATCCTTTCAATGCATGGGAGTAATTTCGGGGAACATTCCAAGGGGTGCGTCGTGGCGTTTCAGAGCAACGAACCCGTTGCTAACTGACCGTAAAAACCCATTACGTTGGGGAAGAACAGTTTCACCATGGCCGACTTCCGAGTGTATCAAGTTCCCAATCGTATCAGTAGTCGCCAGATATTTCACTAACATTTCCTTCTCGGGACCTGCGTCGATGAGGTCTTGTTAGCATAACTTTGCAAGGTTGTCTTGAACTTCGTCAGTGTATATGGAACTAAGTGTCGTCCTTGAGTCGATTGGCCCATTAGCCGCAGTAGTATCTACCCTAAAATGATCACCATACACTAAATTATTATTATTTCTTGTTCGTTACTTAATGGCCCGTGAGCTGCTGGAACATCCCACATGGTTGACTCCGATGGTGAAATTGGTGTACATGCCAAGTGACACATTCCGTAGAAACATTCAACCTGTTCACTGCTGACTACTCGAACGAACTGGATGCAGTTTTGTATAACGTCTTTGGGATGTCTCTGGTTTTTTTACATCCCAAGCTTAACGTTTGCACTTGATGACCCGGTATGTAGAAATGGAAACAGTTGCCCAAGTGTTAGTCACTGCAGGTTGGGTTCGCGTCCTAGGCTGTGATTCTCACGATCCTAACGTACAGTCGTGCTTACATGTCAAAAGTCCCCACCGTACACTTGCTCTCCATGTTGCAATACTGCTGCTTAAATGTGCCTGCCCTATACATACGGGACAAAACAGCAACGACTGATCTGAAGTGAACATGTTTACGTCTACTTCACTGAGAAATATTCTATCCTTGTTTGCACGACTTTGATACTGTTCTCAAACTCGTGAGTCGTATTTTATCCACTGTCTTCGTACCTGAGATCAGCAACTGGTCACATTGGACACGTAACGTAAACATACGTCCGGCTAGTTCACGGAGCACGAACAGTGTAGTTTCACACATACACTGCTGAACCAATAACTTGTTCTAGCCATACTCCGATTGGTCGTGACTGGCGTTGAAATCTAACTGCCCTGTATTTTACGGGCTGCAATTTTGAACCGCTTGGCCACTTGCGCATTTCATAGAATCAATGAGTTGGTGCGTTAACACGTGTTCTGCGGTTACGGACCGTATCGTGTTATCGGCTTATTATTTGGCGACCTGAACATAATCAGGATTTCACAGCTTTCGTGTAATATGTGGGAAAATTCGTTGCAATCATCTTGGAACCGTTGGAATAAAGGATTTCTACATTTCTTGGAATTGTCACCAACTTCACAACAAACTTTTCTCTCAAAAACCATAAAATTGAATTACTACGACAGTTTCCAGGCATGGAGGGTCAACTCTACCCATTGTCAGTAAACAGAATCCTATTAGTACATTCGACACATTTATTCTGGAAAACCCGTCGGCACATTATTACCGCGAGATATTGCTTCTCGAAGTTGCATCAAGCCAAACGCGAGAATACAGATGCTTTTTATTGCTTGCATACAACAAGCTAGGCCTGATTATCGTTACAGCGAAACCCCTCTTGCCAAATACGAAGGTGAATTGGTCCTACGGTGTTTAATTTTGGGTATCAAAAATTGAACACGCAAATGAAAGATTAATACCAGGAGATGAATGTACTTTAACACGAGAGGAAACTTGCACAGTTATCTGACTAACAGAAAACTTCACGAAAATGTTAGCAACGTATTCACAACGGACAAATGCAAGGGGTCGTTCAAATTGTCGTCCAGTCAACCGAATTATTAACGACATTTCCAAACAAACTATTTACGTGTAATCGATACGAAGAATAGCATCCTTCGATCGAGTGCCGTCATAAGCAAACAGTTTGTCCGCCTGGTGGAAAAATTGGGTATTTGGCTCGAATGTAATCTGCCTACAGTCAAAGCCTTAATAGCCAGAGGAACCAACAAAATCTTCCGACGGTTCCACCGAATGCGATCTTGTGTTTGACACCGTTTGAGATGCTGTGACAGATGGCCACTATTGGCCACTGGATTCTGTACAACTAGGTATTGAGGGACAACCCACTCGTATGATGATTCATAGTGGAGCGTCGGTAACGATAGTCAGTGCTGTCTTCTCCAAAGGTCTGTTCACTGTTTCCTGTATTCAATAAATTATGTGCACGTACGCTGGACAGGTGATTGCGGCGAGAAAAAATGTCTAATATGGCAGCGAAGAGCGAATTATAACAGTATATGTAGTGGCTCAGGATTGCCCGAATCCACTTGACCGGGTTTGAATCAAAGCTGACAGACACGTTAGGCATGGGAAAACGGTTAGAGGACAGCCGAAACATGAGGATGTTCTGTCAAAGGCAAACGACAAACAATGAATTTCAAGCCAACGGTAAGCCAACTCCCAACCTCGTTTCTTTGAGACACAGAGTTTGCCCTGCTCCCTGAAGTCGAAAAGGAGCTAACTCGGTTGCACAATGAGAATACATTTCTTTGTGTATAAGAGACAGGGGGAGTCTTATCCTTTCAGCTTTCAAGCCATATGGGCTTGTACGAACCTGTGTTGACTAAAACTTGACCGAACGGCTTCTCCTCTTTCTACACACACCCCCAGCCCTCTATAGAGGATCTGAACGATACTTTCGTAGGTGGCGGAAAATGTACAAGGAATGGACACAGTCATGTTTAATCCCAAATGGAACCTAATTAATCACATCATGCAATACGCACATGGGCCTTTTCCAGTGCACGCGATTTCTCACTGACTTTAATGCAGGCCTCACAATTTGTCAAAAGATTATGGACAACCTTATATCAGGCGTTCCCTTCTCTTGTCTGTAGATGAATGACATCCTTGTCATCTGACCCACGGCGTCTTAATCTCTACACACACTAATCGTGGTGCTTGATCGTCTTCAGTGAAGCGGACGAAGACTGAAGAAGCTGAAAATGAGTCCTTTATCGATTTCGTCCGTTATCCCGGGTACAGGCTCCCCAAAGTGGCTTACACACGTCCATTGATAGACAGTTGCCGATTCTTGATGTACCGGGTGCCGGAAATTGATTCACGATTGCACCTAAATAGCCGTTCATGAGGTGTAGCATTCGTACATAACAGAGACTTAATCCAGTGCAGGGTATTTAGAAGGTCACATCCCAGGTGACTGAATTTCATATATTTCATTTCAGTGACATGGTTATAATTTGCCATACTCGTTCCATCTGATCGTTGGATTGGTAATGCTGAATGGTAGTGATACCTTTGCAATGCAGAACACTATTCAGTTCGTCTGCCATGAAAGCTGGATTGCAATCCGGACGAATACACGACGATACACTAAACAGAACCAACGAATGACAAGAACAATTAAAAACCGTTGGTGCTATCAGCTTGGGACGAGAAAGGCGAAAAAGAAACTGGAAGATTAATCATTCACGGCCAACAGGTTCCGGTTCCACTCAACAGAGCAGAACGGTCCATTAAAACTATGGCACATGGCTTTCAGAAGACGGCTGTTTGATGGTTTGGAGATGGCCAAATCTTACTTCGACATTACTAGAAAGCCCGTTTTTGTCCTTTGGGAGATTTATTGAACGCACGCAGTGCGCCATACATTCGATTCAGGGAGCATAAACGATCGTGCAGGTTGTCCAGATCCAGGTGGTCTAAAGCGGTTGTGTACTGACCTCGTGACTGGACGTCGGCTGCCTAGTTTTCTTCTGCATCTTAATTCATAATGAAGGCACGACAATTGCATTCTCTAACGCTAGATATTTTCGTTTTCCACTTTTCCATTGTCGCACTGGAAGTTCGGAGGACTATATGTATTCCACATTCTGTTGTAAATGTATACATTGAAGCATCATGGGTTCATAACAAATCCTTTATTGCATCTACAGAGACATGGTATTGTGCTGTGATATGTGCACTGTCGCACATGAATGCAAAAGACGTCTGAGAAGTAGCGACAACTGTATAGGCTTTCTTGGCCCTGAACGACTGCAAGTTTTACTAGTAATGTGTCAACAAAACGACAACTAAAGGACTTGATCCCGCTATCGTTTGACGGGACGCCAACACTGTCCATCGTGTCACCCTCTCATCTCTAAGTGCACGAACATACCCAGCCTTGACCTTACTCCCTACGACATCCTCTTCATTGTCATGATCGACTCTCAGTCGCTTGTTTTCACATTGCTGGATTTGTTTGTTTGTGGTACTGCTTGGCAAGGTACCAGTTGCTAATGATTGACTTCCGTGTACAGATTCCACTCGGTTGGCAGTTGTGTCTCTGCAAACTAATAATTCGTCAGATACCAAGCCAGTTTGATGGGAGTAAATCTTTACTGCTCCGCTTTATTCTGCCTGAATCAAGAGATTCACGTGTCCTACCAGACCGCGTTTAGATTCTATAGGCTACTTTCTCAATCGTTAAATTGTCTTTTGCTCTGGGAAAGCATTCTGGAGATGAAACCTACAGACCTTCGACTTGGGTAGGAATTACCGAAATTACAACTGTGAAGTCATCTGCTTTACGTTTTGGTGGTATGCTATGTTTGCTATGGATCGCAAGTGCGTTTCCCCTTCGATGGGACTCTGATGATAAGCATTCTGTAGATTAAAAGTGCTGAAGATTTCAAAACTAGCTAATTTATCAGTTCATCTACCATTTCTTAGGAGTGAACATGCATCTATGTATGTACAGGGATTAGTTGTCTGGCTGTAATCAACAGCCATCCTTCTTTTGTAACTATCGCAGATAGTTACCAAGACCTTGAGTGCTCTACAATATTTTCATCGAATGGCTTGTGAACGTTTAGTCGAATAAACAATTCGCCCGAATGAGGCGGCCATTTAAACATTTTACAAACGCGTTTCCAGTTGGGAGCCAGAATGCCGCGCTCGCCCCGCATCTTACCCGTACACAATAAACGATGGTTCAGTTCGCGCGAAAAGAATTTCGACTTCGTTGAGAAATCGTCTGGGAAATTCAAGGCCTAGTTACACATCAGCAGACAAACGTGGTAGATGTGATAACCGCTCTCACGGGTAAAAACTGTGTTAGCACTTCTTTCTTGTACAATACCGTGTCCCTGAGGTTGCAATAAAGGATTTGTTGTGGGCCCATGATGCTTCAATGTATAAGTTTGCAACAGAATGTGGAATACACATAGCTCTCGGAACTCCCAGTTTTTCCCAGGGCTTTAAGCCCTGGCAGACTTCAGTGACAAGCATCTGTCAAATTGATGTTCGTTGTGGCTGCATTTATGGATGAACACAATGTATCTTTGATAAAGGAAATATGTTTGACAGCGAGGTTGATCTATAGTCTTTATTACTTTCGAACCCTAAACAGAACGGACGTGAAAGAGTAGATTGTGCGTTGTGCTCATAATTTTCATTAAAGAAGCCACAGGTTGGCTATAGCGAAGCTTTGCGTACTGTCCACCGTCCTCGCATTGAAGAGTGCCCAATCGGCAAACATGTGGAGTCGCACTCGGACAGCCTTTCTTTCCGCTGTTGCTAACTTGTTAACACGAAACTCACAAGATAGATAGTTCAATGATACGTTGTTGTTGATACACACAGAGACAGCTGATGGATTTATGGAGCACTCAAAGGTCTTTCATCCGCACACCAAATTTGTGATCAAACACTAGTCGTTGAAGTGAAGACTAAATTTTCTAGATTTTAGAATACGTAAGGGAGTTTATGGTACGTCGGACAAAACGGTGTGCAGAAAGGATAGCCAGTACAGTCATTAGTTCCTCCCCAGTTCAGAACCTCCCATGTGCACCAGGAGTACAGCTGCATCCAATGTGTTTCACGCGGCCTTGTTATTAACCCGCTCGAGGGTAATTTTTGGAAGAATCTAAGATCATTAGATCAAAACTGATAGCTAACGGTTACTATGACAAGGTATTACGTGCAACTGAACAGGTGGTCTGTATCAGGATGGAGAAGCGTACAAGTTGTCCTTCGGCTGCTGTCATTCCGCACAAAAGAGATACCTCGGAAGACCCTTGATGAATATCTAACCGGTAAAACTTATAACCAGCCGAAAAATACTACCAAATGTCACACAATAAACAATGAAACAGATTAAGGAAAGTTTAACGCCTTAGAAATTAGTTTCACACCAGTTAGATTTTATTATTTTTGGACGCAACCTAAAGTATGAAAATATGCCTGAGTTCTCGTGAAAGCTGGCTCCACCTATCCTTCTAAAAGAAGAGTAGCCATGCAATGGCAAATAACGCTACTGGCGTAACTAACGTAACCGTGGGTAATGTTGTGATTGTAAACTTGCGTCCGATAAGACAACCGGCGCTGTCCGATCGACATCTTTTTGCCTGGCGTTCCACCTCACACGCTGTCTTATTGGGACACCATTGTACTTAACCACGTACGCACAGGTAGGCAAATACTGAAGTTGCCAATCGCGGGCCACATCATTTTCAACTGTCAGCTGACCGACTACACTGTAGCTCCTGACAGGTCAACAAGACGGTAAACCGACTGGACGGTAGCGTATTCAATTAAGTGATCGAAACAAATAAATGAACTTGGGGTTGCAATTTTGCACGCATTTACGTGAAGCCTACGAGTGGTTTAGCAACAAGTTTGCACATCGTGTACAAAAGGTGCGGAGCTATAAGGGACCAATAAAGTGTTTATCAACTTCATTTTCAAAAACAACATACAATTACTCAAACTCTAAAACTTAAACTATGAAGTCATTTCATAAATAGGCACATGTAGTCGAACGCAATTAAGTTGAAGAATCGCCTTCACAACATGCTGAGAGACTTTTCGAACTGGGTAAAATCAACTTAAGGCCGGGTTTTGATAACATGCTACAAATGGTATTGTCATCAGAAATAAATTGAAACTCGTTTCATCTCATCTCACAGAATAATGTTTCCACTGTCCACTAGAACTAATTCACTTCTACAGGGGCAATTCACGATGATGGACAAGGAAAGCACTTTCTGAGGGTATGCACAAAATTCGATTCATAGACGAAAGACGTGTATCGTTTGGAAGCGACCTGTATTAGGTTCAGTACGGAGAGAAAATTTAATTAATCCAAAATAAAGTAAAGGTGCGCTTTTAAAATGGGCTGCAAAGTTTGTCACATTTGTTTTTTGAAGGAGGGCTTGGATGAAGAAACGTCCACCGGATACATTAAAGCCAGTACTCAGGCTGGCACTATCCTTTATGTGCCAGACACAACTGGTCTGAAGCCGTCTATGTCTACATGAATTCGTGGTGGAACTCTCATCCATGATAGTCTGGGTATCTCTTAACGGATAACGATATTGTAACAAAACTGAAAGCAATGAGTGGTGTATGCAGACATTTCGTATTGAAAGATCAGTACCGAAGATTACGACCGCGTGAATTGGATTTTTATCCGGAATTTGGTACGGATGAGTCAATATGAAATGTGAGCACCAACCACTCTTCGCGAACCAACTGTTTGGTTAAAACCTCCAGAGGAAAGTAACTGTTTTAAATAACGCTAGTCGACAGAAATGATTAAACACATTTAAGCTTGATTGTCGGGGCTGGTATGCAGGATTTATTCAACAGCATTTGCCGGAACCGAGTAATGTGGTGTGAGTCATTGCATTTGTTTCTGTTCGTCCGGTACGGGCCATGCTTGTCCATGTTTAGACTGCATCAAGTCACATCCGGGTGGTAGCGAAGATGTTGACGGCATATCTGCGTTTGGACGCGGAGTCGGTTGTAGGATCGAGTCTGTTTGCAGAGCAGTGAACATCACTTAGACCAAACTCCAGGAGTTGCCAGAAAGATGAAAATATGCTGACACTTTGTTTATTCTCGTCAGTCATAAACCTAAAGTATTCAGACAATATGCCTCAGAAAAACAGTAACTAGACACGTCTACAACGAATACGCTAAGCTTTATGTAATCACGATCACGTCAACCCGACGGGTTGTCTCAACTACTTTCGTGCACACAACGGTGGTTGATTAGATGGGATAAGCATTGCTTCGCAGAATCGAATAACTCCGAGTTTCGAATGCACACCAGTAGCCTGAATAAGCTGAGAGCGAGTCAACATGATGACCTGTTGTCATAAGAAGTGTAGCAATGTGCTCTGTAACACTTCTAGAAGCTAGTGCACCAAGTTGAGTTGGTTAAATAATTTCGGAGTGTGGTCGGTCGCTCGCTGTAGTAGTTGTCGATTTGTTGTGATCGTGTAAACGTCAAGGCGACTGCAACTGTGAGAAAGAGAAGGGTTTGACGAATCGCATTTGCTACTATATAGGACTGGACCTCTAGAGGTTTAAGCTGAACGCAACTGTGCAGCCACATACGTTCGAGATGGGGCAGACCAGTTTATACGCGATATCGTTCGTTAAACGGCTTCCGTTGAACAGCAGTAACTGGAATGTACCCTTTTGGGGGCCGTTTGAAAGGATTCATTACTCTTGTTCACATTATTAGGAGCTTTGATAAATTTCTCGTGATGCCTATTTACTAGTGTAGTTTCTCTCAGCATCTCCTGTTCCGCCTATCGTTTGCCAGGGTACAAATACGCCTGACTCTCTGAAACGGGGTTGTAATCAAACTACACTTGTATGCAGTCGAAGCAAACCTAGAATACTAAGTGTACTGATCACCCCCATGTTGCTTTGCAATGAATCGAGCTCTGTATTAAACCATCGGCCTGCCTAGGTCCGAAAGAGCCAAACCGTCATTCGGTTCACCTTTGTCAGAAATAGTTAGGATGCTGTGAATATTATTGAGATGGAAAGACAAATCAAAATGACAATTTTTGTTAAAAATCAACATGTCGTTTGTGTAAAAACGTTATGGATACATTATCCAGGACTTGCTGATCAATCATTCCTGAGAACTTGTCTTCTGGTAGTGGGCCTAGTGGACTATCCATGGCAACACCTTCTCTCTGTCTGCGCGCAAGTTCTTCAAAACCAAAACGAACTTTTCGTGTACAATGAGATAGGCTTTTTGAGATGTTCGAACAGAACATTTGCATCATAGTTTCGACTGGAGATATGGTCATATAAAAATCCATCTGTTTGATTGAGGGGATCACTCGTGCAGAGGGCTTCGTCCTTCGTGGAATCGTTGGAGTGGCTGAGTGCTGAATGATTCGCAACTGGTGTCCTGCCCATGTGGGATGATGTGCAACATTATTGATAGTCATATATAACACTGGAGTTTGCTGGCTTAAGTACTCGCTGTTCTATACTGGGCGTTGGAATCTGAACTATTTTGCGCAGAAACATTAAGAAAATTACTGTATGGTTTTGCAATAGAACTAACTAGACAACGCCGAAGTACTCAACATGCATAATCGCCCTTATAGGGAAGGCGCTTTATCACTGTATCGGGTCGAATTCTCAGGTAACGAGGCTGGTCGAATTTGTCATTAAATGTTTTATGGTAAACGCTGGTTTGGTCTCTGACAATGCAGCCTCTACTTGAGCCGCATCTTCAGCGCAGATACGCATTCCTCCACCAAACGACCTGTGCACTAAACTTTGTTCATAAGATTGTGGCACAAAACTTTCCAAATGCAAGCACCAACTTATCCAGTTGCTCCTGCGATGAACAACTTGTTGAATAAAACGATCCGCATTTTTCCTAGTGCACATATTAATAAATATCAGATCGTTGATGAGTAGTAGGGGATTTGGTTAATTTCAAGTTGAACATCACCCACAATTGATCGCAGCTGTCGCATTCCCATAGACTTTCCAGTCGGCCCCTTTCGAAAAGAAGCACTAGACTCGAGTTTCGCTCTCATTAGAGCTCGTCAGTAGTGCATATCCTTGCCACTGCCGGGACTAGAACTCCGGCCATTCTTTCATGAATCGCACTGATTCTCTCCTCCCACACAGAAATGTATATTTAGGTGCAAAGAATTCACTTGACCCCTTAAAGTGTGTGCCTGTAAATGATCGTCAACGATGGGAAGAAGTATCCTTTGTAAAACTGCACTAAAGATAAGTGACCTGCTATCCGTCTTTCAAACGTTCCTACGAAAACGTCTGCAAAGATAGGACCCAACAGGCTACCCATAATTACCCTCGTCTAGTTGTTTTTAAGCTTGATTCTAGAAAACAAAGCTAAAGTTTTGACACAGAATAACAGTTGTTCCGAGTCACTTCCAGACACTCCAAATTCCAGATAGTAATCCCCCATACGAGAAAGCTGAAAGGAAGAGTATATAATGCTTGTGTGCGTTCTGTTTTGCTCTATGGTTCGGAGACGTGGCCTGTTCGCAAGGAAGATATCAACAAGCTTGCTGTATTTGACCATCGTTGTCTCCGCCAGTTAGCCCACATTAAGTGGACTGATCGCGTGAGCAATACGGCAGTTCGCCGGCGCGTATTCCGGAACGCTCGGGATGCGCGATCAATTGGTCAACTACTCACGTTGCACAGCCTGCGATGGTTAGGTCACGTACTCCGTATGCCAGCTGAGCGTTTACCGTACCGGGCATTATATACTGAGACCACCAACAGTTGGGTGAAACCACGTGGTGGTCAAGCGACAACGTGGTCACGAAATATGAGAACCCTGACTGCTCCACTGAGTAAAGTGGGTAGGTGTCGCCTGCCTGGATGGGGTCCTCGTGATCACTCAAACCGCTGGTTAGAGACGCTATCCGAGATGGCGGCGTGTCGCAGTCAATGGCGTACCTGCATCCATACCATTTCTAGCTTTCTTTTATTAATTTTCAACCTTCTTAGTAACGTTTTCTTCTAGGATATTCCACGTCACTGTTGAGGTGAGCGGCAGCCCGAGCCACAGTACAATTGTCAGTTCAAATCGCATGAATGACACGGTTGGGATGATGTCAAGTGACACCTCTTCATCTGGTTTTTTAAACTTTGGAGACTTTCGATGTCTTCAATGGCGCGCCCTGGGTCGTTAAACACGTCCTAAATGACAGATCGAATAATTTCTTGAGGCCTTCCAAATTGTTGCATAATTGATTTCGTGACTTGAGTGAACATTACGTCACTGGACAACAATACACAGTGCTCGTCGGTGTCATCAGCTGGATCCTCATAATAAAAAATCAAACTAGACGGTTTGCGCCCCTTGTCTCTTACTTTAAGCTCAGGCAAATTGGCTAACATTTCGATATCAATAACAAAACAGGTCACCTGGTGACCAAAATCTAGGGCCTGAAGATCGATAAATGGCTCATTCACCGTCGGTAGGGGTATGGAAAAGATGGTGTATCCGGGAAGGCGTCAGATGTTTGGTACTCACGGGTAAGAACCCATATGTAACGCACGTCAAAAGCGATCCATTCGGGAACTGCAACTTGTCAAACGTAAAGCCTTAGTAATTTTCTGGTTAATGTTATTCAAGAACAGTTAGTTAAGGACGTCACAAGACTCGTCATGCGACGCTTCACCTACCAATAATGTCAACGGACCTTGACTAGTTGGGTCCGGAACTTAGCGAGCGTCTGGTAAATTCCTGGCTCGTTAAGTAACTAATTCCGAGTCAAAAATTTGGTTGGATTCCAGCGTGAACTGTTCGAGAAATCCTGCCGGGCAGTCGATCCCCTGGATCATTTGGTGGATTCCATATGAGACAGTGGGACGGGTGGGTAACCGAGTCCAAATGTGAAATTTCCGAGCTTCTGGCGTGGCTTCGTAGCTCAGCTGGTAGAGCGCTTGCCGCGTTCAGGCATGGTGTTTCTGTCGCTGGTTCGAATCCAGCCGAAGCCCTGACTTTTCACAATTGGGTCTCATCTAAAATCAGAAAAGACTGTTGCAGTGAAGGGCTTGCTATTAATAGGGTGCGGAGGTAGGAAAAATCCCTGGAAAACTCATAGGGAGAACGGAACAATAAATATCGATATCGCATCCACAAAATGTAAGACTAACAAACAAATTACGTTACCACGATCAATAAAACAAATCACGTAATGAAGATGCGAACAGCGTAAGTTAAACCACGGAATTCAGATAAACAAGAGTGCACCAGTGGAGACTGAAGACGGAATGACTGTGTGGACACAAGAGCTCAACAAGTAGGTAGCATTAAACCTGTTGAAATTAACGTTGAAAGAAAGCAGTTTTGATCGACAGAACTGACTACATTAGTAAGAGGAGCGATACTTCGAGATTTGAAAAGGAAGAAAAACCTGACAGGTATTATCTGATGGCACATTTATCAATGAAGTAGGCGTTAAATGTTTGGTCTGTTAGAAGTCAGGTTCCACGGCTATATGAACTTCCGAAACTTCACAAAATCGGATATCCACTTCAACCGAATTCGTGTCTGTCTAATTTGCCACGGCGCAAAATAAATTCTGAAGCCTATTGAAGACAGAACTTCTCAGTTCTACCTGAAAGCTAGCCTCGAACTTTCCGACTTGCTTGAGACAACAAATATTCGGGATGAATATTTTCGCTCATCAGATAAGCAGTCACTGTTTACAGGTGCTCCTCTAAACGAATGCACTGAAATCTTGCTTTCTCGTATCATCATCATCATATCAGCCATGAGCCTGACCAAAGAAATCACTTAACACTTCGCGTCGTGTTAATAAACTCCCCTCTCCCCCCCCCAACACATTTCCTGGTTCCTTGTTTGCCACGGGAAGTGCCACAACCACATAGGTACTGTTGCACATTTTGAGGGACGCTTAGGGGCGGATTACTATTCACTGCTACACAGCTGGCTGACCAACACGAAAAAGACAGATATAGATCAGCATGCCATCCGTGCAGTACCTCTTTCTTACCGTCTGGATTTAACTTTGTTCGCCAACTCGAAATAAAGCTTGTAACACCACCAAACGATCCAATGTTTGCGCAATTGACAGGGCAATTTATCCAGCTAAATACAGACCGTCAAGCTTGGCTCAGGACCCCCGAACATTTGCTGTTCTGCAAAAATTGCGGACTCAGAAAGATGATAGAGTTTATTCGCTCATTTACGAACTGAATTCATTAGTCAAACAGTACCTACAAGCTGCAAGATGGGACGAAGGTGAGTGCACACAAATCATACATGGCCTGCTACCGCGGTATGAGATAAGCCGAAATAGCAACTAAACATGAATCGACGCCGATCACGTGGGAAGCGTGTTTGTATGAATGAACGCGTCACAGCACGACATACGCGAAATGCGTATCACACGAATAACGTGCGAGGCTGAATGTTGTACGACTCATAGACTGATCAGGACCAAATCGTTTATCCATGTTTACAAGCCCGTTTATTGTGACTGGTCCAGACAGGGGCAGAGGTTCGGTGGTAAACGATTGCGGAATTCAAAAATGAGGACGGTATTTCAGTGTGCAAGTGCCGTTCACCCATAAGACGCACCCGTATCCACTACCCTTGACTGTATGCGGCAACAGGTCAAGACAGCGGCCATCGAGACGATCGGCATTCAACGCCAGAAATGCATAGACTGCTTTGACGACAAGAATGTAGTTATATTTAGCTTGATATGAGCGGAGAATTAAATGTTTGCTGTTTTCAAAATGGACCCAAGCAACGAAGACAAAAGAGCCACGTTCCGGAGTGTGTGCCGTCAATTCACCGAAGTTTGCTTCGCAGACTCAAAGACGACTATGGCAGAAACCAAAGTGGGTTGATGCAGGGCTATGCTGACCGTCGACAGCAGCAAGAGTTCTACGATTTTCTCGAAGTGATTTTTGACCTGTCTGTTCAGTCTACTAATGCATTGACTTACAGGGACTCTGATATTTCGTGTGCTAAACAGGAGGAAATCGAGGAAGTATGACACAAGCATTTAACCAACGTACTAAGCCGGCCTTCGATCATTGGTTACATTATCATGAATAGCATGTCATAATGAGAAGTCAAGGCCTCACTTTCTCTCTCTCTCTCTCTCACTCTCTCTCTCTCTAGCTTTAGCAGAGGTGCAGAGCGCTACTTGATAATTACGAAGCGAAAAGATTGCAGATGAAGATGGGCTGCCGGGGGAACTGCTGAAGTATGGCGGCCCAGATTTGGAACGTGATTTGTTCCAGTTGGTTCACTCTATTTGGAATCGAGAAGTGGTCTTTCCAGAGTTCAAGGATGCCCTGATCTTAACTTTATTTGAATGCAAGAGCGGCAAGCAAAGCATCGTCAGTTATCAAGGTATCAGTCTGCTCAGCCACGCTGGAAAAGTTCTGGCAAGGATCCTGCTGAAGCGACTTAATGCGAACGTTTTAGAGACCAGTGTCCCCGAGAAGCAGTTCGAATTTCGAACGCGTTGCAGTATGATTGACATGTTATTCGCCAGTTGATAGATTCGGGAGGAGTGACGTGAACATAACCAGCCGCTGTACGCTTCCTTGTGGATTTTATCAAGGCTTTTGATTCCGTGAGGCAAGAGGCCTTGTGGGCGGTTCTTGGTGAGTTTCGGATATCCAGATAAGTTCGTCAAATTAACTAGAATGTCGCACTTAGATATGGAATTGAAGGTGGCATCATATGGAACACCTACTGACGACATTCGTATTGCCATTAGCCTGAAGAAGGGTTGCGTCTTAGCCCCAACCCTGTTCCGGCAATATTTGACCGCAATGCTAACAGTTGCTCTTCAAAACTCGCAGGACGGTGTTCAGGTTGAATACCGTACGGATGGCCGCTCGCTGAATAGTCACAGTTTCGGCGCCCCAAGTCAGCTACGCAATTCAACAATGCACCTACTGTTGTTTGCGAATGTTAGTACGTCAACTGTACACAGCGAGGAGAAGATTCGACGACCGGCCACGGCTTTCGTGAGCTCAGCATTCAGGTATGGTTTGGATATTAACAAAATGAGAGATTTTCTTTTCTTCGGCCTTCTCTTGTGGAGAGGCCGTATCTACATCTGGCGCCCACATCAATAGAGACATTGTTGATAGCTGCGCAGACTTCTGCTACTTGAGTAGCAATCGGTCGACGGAGACGTCCGTAGGCTGTGAGTGCGCATGGCGAACGCTAACGCTGTTTTCGGATTTTTTGAAGGACGTGTCTAGTAGAGCCACAGCTACAAAATGAAAACAAAGTCGTTTGTCTACCACTCAATGGTGTTGCCTACGCTGGTATGAGGCAGCAAACCTTGGACATCGTATCAAAGGAATATGTTTCATATGAGTCGCTTTCATTTACAATGTCTAAGATTCATCTTGGATATTCGGTGGTCGGACATGGTTTTGAACACTACGTTAATTCAGCGAGCGAACAGGGACGGATTGAAGACATGCTAATGTTCCATCGGCTTCGTTGGCTAGGAAACGTCCGTAGAAGGGACGTCGGACGTACAATAGCTTCTGTTCGTTCAACCGAAAACAGGTGAGAGAAACCCTGATGGTCAGAATTTGAGACACCGGGTCGTTATTATCATCATCATCATCATATCAGCCATGAGCCTGACCAAAAGGTACTGTGGCTCGGGCTGCCGCTCACCTCAACAGTGACGTGGAATATCCTAGAAGAAAACGTTACTAAGAAGGTTGAAAATTAATAAAAGAAGTCTTATCTGCAAAAGGAGA
>LOND01000870.1:57975-103340 GCA_014220965.1 Paragonimus kellicotti | reverse complement strand
GATCATTGGTTACATTATCATGAATAGCATGTCATAATGAGAAGTCAAGGCCTCACTTTCTCTCTCTCTCTCTCACTCTCTCTCTCTCTAGCTTTAGCAGAGGTGCAGAGCGCTACTTGATAATTACGAAGCGAAAAGATTGCAGATGAAGATGGGCTGCCGGGGGAACTGCTGAAGTATGGCGGCCCAGATTTGGAACGTGATTTGTTCCAGTTGGTTCACTCTATTTGGAATCGAGAAGTGGTCTTTCCAGAGTTCAAGGATGCCCTGATCTTAACTTTATTTGAATGCAAGAGCGGCAAGCAAAGCATCGTCAGTTATCAAGGTATCAGTCTGCTCAGCCACGCTGGAAAAGTTCTGGCAAGGATCCTGCTGAAGCGACTTAATGCGAACGTTTTAGAGACCAGTGTCCCCGAGAAGCAGTTCGAATTTCGAACGCGTTGCAGTATGATTGACATGTTATTCGCCAGTTGATAGATTCGGGAGGAGTGACGTGAACATAACCAGCCGCTGTACGCTTCCTTGTGGATTTTATCAAGGCTTTTGATTCCGTGAGGCAAGAGGCCTTGTGGGCGGTTCTTGGTGAGTTCGGATATCCAGATAAGTTCGTCAAATTAACTAGAATGTCGCACTTAGATATGGAATTGAAGGTGGCATCATATGGAACACCTACTGACGACATTCGTATTGCCATTAGCCTGAAGAAGGGTTGCGTCTTAGCCCCAACCCTGTTCCGGCAATATTTGACCGCAATGCTAACAGTTGCTCTTCAAAACTCGCAGGACGGTGTTCAGGTTGAATACCGTACGGATGGCCGCTCGCTGAATAGTCACAGTTTCGGCGCCCCAAGTCAGCTACGCAATTCAACAATGCACCTACTGTTGTTTGCGAATGTTAGTACGTCAACTGTACACAGCGAGGAGAAGATTCGACGACCGGCCACGGCTTTCGTGAGCTCAGCATTCAGGTATGGTTTGGATATTAACAAAATGAGAGATTTTCTTTTCTTCGGCCTTCTCTTGTGGAGAGGCCGTATCTACATCTGGCGCCCACATCAATAGAGACATTGTTGATAGCTGCGCAGACTTCTGCTACTTGAGTAGCAATCGGTCGACGGAGACGTCCGTAGGCTGTGAGTGCGCATGGCGAACGCTAACGCTGTTTTCGGATTTTTTGAAGGACGTGTCTAGTAGAGCCACAGCTACAAAATGAAAACAAAGTCGTTTGTCTACCACTCAATGGTGTTGCCTACGCTGGTATGAGGCAGCAAACCTTGGACATCGTATCAAAGGAATATGTTTCATATGAGTCGCTTTCATTTACAATGTATAAGATTCATCTTGGATATTGGGTGGTCGGACATGGTTTTGAACACTACGTTAATTCAGCGAGCGAACAGGGACGGATTGAAGACATGCTAATGTTCCATCGGCTTCGTTGGCTAGGAAACGTCCGTAGAAGGGACGTCGGACGTACAATAGCTTCTGTTCGTTCAACCGAAAACAGGTGAGAGAAACCCTGATGGTCAGAATTTGAGACACCGGGTCGTTATTATCATCATCATCATCATATCAGCCATGAGCCTGACCAAAAGGTACTGTGGCTCGGGCTGCCGCTCACCTCAACAGTGACGTGGAATATCCTAGAAGAAAACGTTACTAAGAAGGTTGAAAATTAATAAGTCTAAGCAAGAACTAGAAATGGTATGGATGCAGGTACGCCATTGACTGCGACACGCGCCATCTCGGATAGCGTCTCTAACCAGCGGTTTGAGTGATCACGAGGACCCCATCCAGGCAGGCGACACCTACCCACTTTACTCAGTGGAGCAGTCAGGGTTCTCATATTTCGTGACCACGTTGTCGCTTGACCACCACGTGGTTTCACCCAACTGTTGGTGGTCTCAGTATATAATGCCCGGTACGGTAAACGCTCAGCTGGCATACGGAGTACGTGACCTAACCATCGCAGGCTGTGCAACGTGAGTAGTTGACCAATTGATCGCGCATCCCGAGCGTTCCGGAATACGCGCCGGCGAACTGCCGTATTGCTCACGCGATCAGTCCACTTAATGTGGGCTAACTGGCGGAGACAACGATGGTCAAATACAGCAAGCTTGTTGATATCTTCCTTGCGAACAGGCCACGTCTCCGAACCATAGAGCAAAACAGAACGCACACAAGCATTATATACTCTTCCTTTCAGCGACAATCGAACGTCTTTTCGACGCCACAGATGACGCAGGTTGGCAAAGGCGTCGACTTGACAGGTGGGCTGAACATTTTGAAGAACAGTTCAGCTGGCCTCAACCAGACCATGTGGACGACGGGACCCGAATGGTCAGTTATTGCGTTCCAGACGGCCCTCCGTCGGAAGCAGAAGTGGTCCTAGAGCTCAGGTTATTGAAGCGTAATAAGGCTCCTGGACCAGACCTCCTCTCTCCTTCTTTTCAAGGATGGCGGGAGAGGTTGATATCAGAACTGACAAAACTCCTCCAGACGATTTGGGAGACTGAAGAGGTACCTCGCGATTGGTGCTTATCAACAGTGATCCTCAGATCGTTATCCAAGTAGGTATTTCGCATTGTAATATCGATTTTGGCTGTTGGGAGAACTCAGCCGCGAACGGGACCGTATGGAAGCATACGATTTTGACTGGCCTCAGAACGTTCAATCGGCGACAGTTGCGGGACTGTGAATTTAAGCATATGGTATGCAAGGAGACTAGGTGTTATAAGTAGCGGATGTACTGGCTGGCTGGTATTGTTGCAGCCTCAACCCACATCGTCAGAGAAGAAGAAACAACTAAGTTATATCAGTTATCTTTTTGCGATCACATCAACCAACGACCGTCGTCGTTTGGTAGATCACTCGCCCTCCTTTTTGGAAACCTGGGTCATGGTGGCCTTCATCCTTTTCTTCTCTTTAGCTTTGTTGGTGCATTGTTTGTTTTTCGGCTCAATTTCCTATTTTTGTTTTTCCTCCTCACTCTATCCGGAGCGCAATAATATGTATTCCACTACTGAACCACTTCTTGCTCAGTATCCTCAATATTTTTCTTCCCAGCTTATATGTCACCATTGGAGCCTCTGTTTTTTCCCCGGACAATAAGGATTTCACTTTCCCGCTAGCCTCCCAGCTGGTTAGCCAGCGTTGGCAGGCTGGATCATAAAGACTTCTATACACACGCCTCTTGGTCTTAGTCCTTCGGGTTTACATTGGATAGGGGGTGTGAGAGTGGAACCAAAATTTGCTCTGCCCAAACCACTTGTGACTAGTGTTATGCACAGGCGTGCATTGGTTTCGTTCACTGTGACAGGCTAAAACGATACGCCGACCATTATCACCGGACATTCGTGCTCCACGAATCGCGTGGTTATACTTCCGCAGTCATACTGGCTAGCCTTAACTCATTTTCGTTGATTTACTTGCGCACATGCTCAGCGTTACTGCGTTCCTTGGTTGCAACGTGGATACAGCAACTACGTACAGGCTATTTCTCAACTAGGGTCACATTGTCTAAAAATCACTGATAATGTTGATTCACTTAGGATGCAACCCAACTGAATTGCTCCAAGTATTAGTCACAAGTCTGAATTAGATTCAGAAACCTAACTCATAAATCACCTAGTCCAACTCACGACTACTACTTCACGTCCATGATGCAAAACTCTGGCAAGTCGTAGTGTCCGTTTAGTGTCAACACATGCTAGGTCATGCACATTCGCTTTCAGAATTTTGCAAGCTGTCATCTTGATGACACCAAACTACTCGTATCAGCATACGAACGAGAACTAGGGGTTATGTAATAAAAAAAAATAATGGCCTCGAAGCCCTTAAGAAAAGTGTGTAGAACCTGTCATCCTGAAGACCTTCCCATCCTGTTCGCCTCTACAGTCTTCATACACTTGAATGTGAACATACAGACATATCTTCTCAATCTTAGAAAGGGATTTCACTTACCAAAAGTTTAGAGACAGGCCACTATGAGAATTATGGAGCGAAATTATTTCGGTTCTCAATAAATCGCAGAAACATCAAAAGATATCCCATCACTCCACCCCTCAACGGCTCATCTCTTCCCACTAAACCAAGGTCATTCGCTGAAGCTGACGTACAAAAATGGGCAGGTTACTTTGTAAACGGAGTCGTAATTATGGTCTGCTCTTACTGGAACACTGTGCAACTTTGTGGTCACGGCTGAATCCACTGAGAGTGTTAAAGTGTTACGCGGTCAGCAGTTACATGTGATATAAGCTGCACTACAAGTTTCTTAACCGCCCACCTAACCCAGTTCCGCAGGTCGGTGATTGTGCACATCTGACGAAACATAGTTTCAGTGTGTTCCACTGTTCGCTGCACAACGATTTCTCTATCGAAGCTGTTTCGCTGTTTTCGACCCTATCAACCGTCCAACATGCTTTTTTTGCTGATCACCACAGAGACAGGAACGCATAAGCAAAGATAGTTTTCCCTCCTTTAAAAACTTATGAGACTACAAACAGACATTTCCCTTGTTTTGTAATGATGAATCAGTAGATAGCTTTTGAAATTAAAAAAAGGGCAATCCTCAAAGGAGTGAATGAGGTTTCTAACCCTTTTCTATTGTCCATCGTCTGCCAGTCCTCATGGACTTACGTAATAAACCAATTAATCATGTACACGGAGTGCTTTGTAATCGACCGTCTCAAATATTACGTACCACTTAGTAAACTGTGAAATCGATAACGCCAGCTAAATATGAATGGGCCTACAAATAGTGGTATTGTCCGAAAATAAACAAACTGCAGTCCACTTCAATCGTAAACTGACTGACAATTTTGACAATGGATAGCATACAAGAGTGAATCAAACAGTCTCGTATCTAGGAAATTTCGAAGATATTGCCAATGTTGGGCGTCAGCAGCCTCAGTGGCTTTTCAAGATTTTCTTAAAGAATAGCAAAGTTAAATTAGAAAACAGACAGGAGTGAACAGATGAATGATGATGATCCGCAGAGTCAACCAGACATCAAACAAAAATAAGCCAAAGGTTGTAATCAACTTTAACGTGACTTCGTAACGGTAAACGTTCTACAAAATGAAGGGGTAAAACACGTGGGTCGGGTAATAATTAGTATTCATTCACCTAGACAAAGACAACTGAATAAGGTAGGGCTTCAGATGTCTAGAAACACTGATTAAAAGTCGTTACAAACCTTAGAGCGAACGTTGACTTGTACGCTTCCACAAATTAATCACATGAAGAGACCCAGCGAGATTGAGAAAAATGAGCAGTGTTTGTTAATGTGAAAGTGTAAACGAAAATGGCAACCTCATCTACATAATGTTCTGCGAACTCCAATTGCGTTTGTACACTTAAGTAAGTAGTGGCTGTTGTCCTAATAATTATATTGCTTGTATAAACAAACCACCCTAAACTTTGAGTATCGCTGGCCTTCAAATGCGATGAGTTGTACACTACCCGAAGATGCAGCATATGACGAACTTTATTGTAAAGCAGAACCTTGACCACATAACTGGTAAGTGGCAATTCACTAGTTCACTCCTAATCCTCGAAGAAGTTACGCGTTCACTGATCACTACAAGCCCAAATTTGTATCCGACGAACATACGGCTATCAAAGAGAATGTGTACATAGCAGTCAAAGTGCTAAAAGGTCATTGCCATATGTTGGGACACAGTCGAGGAGAGGTTATGAAACTTTAAAATCCCGCTTAACCCGATCATGTCACAATACTGAAGTTACTATTGTTAGTTTGAATGAAACCTGATGGACTATCAGAAAAATCAAGTACAGAAACTTTATTTTAAGCAGTTGATAACTAGCTTTTATTGTGGTTTTGTTGCTTGCTTAAGTTTAGCAGTATCGATGACTGTGAGTGACCGATGTGATAAAAAGAACTTTCGGTTAGAAGAGTGTAGAAGGATAGATCAACGCTGGCCAAATTTTATTCATTTAATGGGGACTAGTCTACTGGTTAACCACTGGTAGTTACGTTGTACATTTTCTCAAAGCTTTAACATTTCATGTGATGCATCATGTTAAAGCGAGTTTGGAGCACTGGACATGGTTGATCCATTGTTTTTTAGTGCTATCCTTTGAGTAGCTGTCTTTAAAAAATGCAGTGAACAAAGCATAGTACGAAGTATTTTGGATAACGCCACTATTTCTTAAATTTAAATAAAGATGACAACTCACTCCCTATTTTTCACGTTCCTGGTACACAGTTCATTAAAGGATTCTTTTTCCAACAGACAAGCATAAGTTATCCGACTACGTGCTTTATAAATTCGCCTCACAATTGTATTTTATCCTGAGGGTAACAAAAACCTACCTACCGTTAAAAATGAAGGCGTATTCTTGACCACTGCCCAGTTGTAAACTTGATGCTTTATAGTTATGAGAACACACATTAATAATAACAAAAGGCAATATCTAAGTGTTTACTCTGTGTTGATCATCACTCAAACTATTTAAAAGTTGGATTCAATAACAGAAAGCAAAGAAAAGCCGTTTGTGCATACTGAAATCAATGTGCTGACTACGCTGTGTTTGTGGGCGTTTATGCGCATCAATAGACAGTATTCTGAAACTGGTGTCAAATTCATCTGAAATAAATGTTGCAATTAAACATTCGAGACCGAATTATGAAACAATCGTCGAGACGGGTTATTTCAGAGAATTTGTTTCCTCAAACCAAGTGGTCTCAACTGATTTAAGTAAATGTAAATTTGCATAGATGACTCGTTGTGGTTCCAATGAAGTGGTCAAAATTTAGGATAGAGTAAGGTAAATAAGGTTTTCCAAACAAAACTGTTATAAAAAAATGGATTCGTAAGACATCTACGACCATAGGAAATTCTGTCGCACTTTTTATTTTCAGCGTGCAAATCCACGTCAACCTTGGAAGTACGAGAAGACAATGTTAAATCATTACGCTGTTAGCAGACCAAACTTCATTCACACAGGTACATGGAAGCACAATCATCTGAGCTCATCGGAGTTAGGACAAAAAAAGTAATTTCCGTTTTCTCCACATTGCATTATTCGCCGATTCCGTTTCTGCGGTTCAACTTTCTCTCCCTCCTCGTTCTTGACGAGAAACCCAATGGGGAGCGAAGGCGGCAGACTGTCCTACTAGCACTGTGATTCCGACATACTGTTAAAGTAAATGAATTTCTTCTGGGCTTTCGGACACCTCTTCGTTGACTGCATATGCTGAGTTCATCGTCTCTATCCACAAAATTAATGTTCTGTTGTGAGGAGCTCATACCAGAGTAATCCTCATCGTGAATGGGGCGTTTGATTCCGACGGAATAAATGATATTCCGTGAAACATTTGAGGAACGGCTACCAACCGCAGGATAATAACTTATTGACTGGTCATTGCTAGTTGGTGATGAAGTGGAAATTACTGCGGTCGGACGAACGCAAACTTGCAGATGGTTGTTTGTGTTCCTTTGACCCGTAATTGACAGAGTTGTGTAGGTACTGTCTTGGGTTGATGAAACGGAGGGCGATGAATGGTTTGTGTTTGAAGTTACGTCTTGACTTGGAATCGCAGACCGAAATAGTCCAAATTTTAAATCTAAAATAATACACAAGTTTTGGTCAAAAAACATCGTGACATGAGGATAGGTGCTAACAAATACATGGCTCAGTAACTCAGAATTATTACCAAAACACCGGCGCACCCCCACTGATGACTTGACTACACATACAGAGTGGGGGCACATGTGTCTCGTTCTTCGAAAGCCCTTCGTGTTTGGTGTGTCAATGAAAGTGGAAAAAGGAGGTTAGATGAATAGGAAGGCAGCCATTTCGAGTGATAGATAATCATAAACCGCTGCTGAACATTTGAATAGTAGTATACTTTGCGGACCGAACGTCATTTTTACAAAGACCTTGCAAACATGGATCATTCGAAAGAACCCACTGTATCCTCGTTGTTAACAAAACAACACAATAGGCCGTGCCTTTAGTAGAATGACTTCGTTGAACAATGGAGAACTTTTGTCTGAACGAACGTAAGATTCCCAGCTTCAGGTGTGTAAACGAGGTTCTTAAGTTTGTTTAGGAAAGCAGGATCGCATCCGGCCGAAAATATATAATGATACTCGTCGTTTAGCGCTGTAGGGGGATCAAGTATATATGAGAATCCACTTGGAAAACCACCAGGAAGAAGTTAATATACAGGGTTACATTACCATTAGCTTCGAACTCATCAGCTACAAGTATAATCGCGTACAGTTTGCACTGCCACAGTACAAATGTCGCATAGTCAACGCATTCCTGAGTAAGCCTGAAAACCCTATCATTGTTTGATCCTGTCGGATCTTTTTTCCACCTACGTATGCAGGATCGTTGAAGATTCTGGTGGGAACAAAATATTTTGGCAGAAATCACTGTATACGAAAAAGAAGTGAACGACGTCAGTACCTGTAACGTGTTAGGTTTCCTCCGTCTGATCAACCGTTGTAGATAGTATAGCATCAATCAGAGCGCTGGTTTGTCGCCAACTATTGACAACGGAGTTCAAATTGTTGGGGTGCGTTAGCACCGTGTAGTCTCACTTTCCACCAGTCCTTTTCCTCATGAACAAAATGTCTAAAAGTTAATGCCGCGGTGTATTTTACTCAAAATAACCAACCCAACTTCTCACTTGGATAACACTTTATAACAACAACGTTCCAACCAGTTGTTACAAATGCTAGTGTCGCTATCAGGAAGCCTACTGAACAGACAAATACGTTCATCCAGTGCAACCCTAATTGCGGTGTATGTCGTGATGGTGGCATCGGTCATAATGCGCGTAGGTAAAACACGATTACTCCTGAAATTTCAAACTAAGTGAACATAAAACTTGTTGGCGTGGTTTGTTTTATAGAACGAGACGACAGGCAGACTTTGTGAGGCGTTTACTTAACTTAATAAATAAATATTAAACAAACTTGTGCGAATGTTTGAGACTGTCTCTTATACACATCAAAGTCACGCACACAGAAACTGACAATCAACTTACTGATTTCACATGTTTTGCCCAGTAAAGCACCACCGTGACTGTTACGTGTCATCACGGTCTTGTGTGGCAGATCCAAACTTGTTCTGACAACGAATACACACACGCGTTTTGCAAAACAGGTGGTCCGCGAGGTATATAAGTCAGACGCATAGTAAACGCCACATTACTCGCACTGGTTTTTCTCTACGATTCTGGTTGTGGCCCAACTGAGTATACGCTTTTCGTACGAATGCTTGCAACAGCCGAGCAGTGTTGTTAGTGACGAGGACTAAAATGAGTGTGTTCATGAATCTACCTTCAAATATGTGGCCGTCTTCGAAAGGAAAACCCTCCGTTACTGCTTGAAACAGTTGGCGAATGATCTTCACGGATTATTCAGAGCTACTAACCATTTTGGATCCTAGAATATCGCTTACTGCGAGGCATAAGATCAAACTTTTTGACAGTCTCCAGGGGACGGAAGTCAATAGCACGTCGAAACGCTATACATGGTACAATTATCTAATACTACCGACGTTCTCGATGCTTTCAGCTCATTGTGGGATGCTTAGAAGAACGTGTTTGCTGCTAGTTAGTAGTTCTTCAAGCTGACAAGGAAATCAGGGGAGAATTTCAACGAATTCATCACAAACATGCATCACTCCAGACCAAATTGCTGATACAACGAAATCCGCCAGAAGAAGCTTGAAGGGATAGTATTTGCCGGCCGGAATATCGGATGAATGTGCACGGTGGGAGTTGCTTTCTCAAAATAACACCAGGCTCACCTGGGATAAGGCCTATTCAATCCCTTGTCAATGAGAGCATCTTATTCGACAGCTGCAAGCTTTTGCAATGCGGCCACTGATTGAAGCTGTCTATGCAGTGGTCGAAACACCAGCATACACGAAGTTACTGGGGAGCACATCTTTTATCTGTCTTCGTTATGACGTTCAATACATCTATGTATTCGAATGCTTACATCATAACCCGGTATGCCACGAGTGTGGCATAGTGAGAAGCTTGGTTAGAGCATTCAGACCAATCGGGTCCAGGGAAAACCACTAGAAATCATCCCGACCACCGTCAGAACCATCAAACGGTTCAAAGCAAACGAATCTGCGCTGGATACGCTTCCAATGAACACTACTTTCAGTGAGTACCCCGCGGCAAACGTTGTAAAATCTGATACTGGAAGATGACGTGTAAAGATGGAGCTGGGCACGGGAGTTTCCGTGACGGTCATCAGTGCGAAAGCTGTCAAAAATCTGTAACGGTTATTACCTTGAAGCACCATCCGGCGTATATATGCTGATGAACTCATTTGAGTACTTGACAAACAGGCAATGTGCCAGAAGGACACAGTGTAGACGACACCAGACGGCTGACTAAGTGTCTTAGGATGAGAGCGGATTCATCGGTTTCACCGGGTATGTTAACAACGCGTAGGAGGATGGGAACTGACTGTTGACCTACGATCATCAGGCGAATCTTAATCTTTGTGGTTTTCAGCTGAACGGGTTGTCAACACGTTCCATAAGGTAACTGAGATACACGGCGTGGTTATAAAGAAATATTCGTCATAACGGGGACAATGCCATTTCCCAAGATGTAACAATAACACCTGAACAACTGGAAACTGAATGTCCCTAGAGACGTTGAATCGTTGTGTTGCTAATCTCGTCAGCCACTCATGTGGTTCGGTAGTAAAGCGCTTGTAAGCTTGCGATAATCAAAGGTTACCTCCGTATTGTATCAAGATATTGTGTTGGAATAATGTGCTGTCCATACAAGATGGCGTTCATGTAAATGCATTACCTCGCATGAAAAAATCCACGTGATGAAACGATCGCTCAAAAACAACAATATTAATCGTTTTAATTAGTCGTAGAAGAATTTGCACGCAGAAACCCGCAATTGTGGCGCAGGTTGTAATCGGCCCAGGGATGAAAATCAGCAATATGCAAAACAATCGTTGTTCAACGTTGTGCCATACGGTAGCAACTGTCCACTTTTAGCACGCCGTCAGGTATGCCCACGCCACAATTGTACTTCTCTTTTATGTGAACAATCCTCAGTCATTTTGGTTGATTCACAGTTCGCCACTTCCGTACATTGTCGATCACCGACCAACCTCCTATCAAAAAAAACTTCTCATACATATCGCAAGACATCTGCTGGAGGTTAGGTGGGAACTCTCAACAACTCAGACACTGTGTTCACAATCGTTGTGTCATGCTGATCAGCGGACTGCTGACGAAGTGGTCCACAGTAACGTTATATACATGATTTAGCGTACAATGTAATATGCAAGAAGCGGTTTGCTCAAAATTCCCGTTTGGCTGAGGCATGGTATGTAAGACAGGTATTTTGGCTCACCGTCGGCTTTTGAGTAGGAAATCGAGTGAATTCCCGTGTTTCAGCTTGATGAGAAATCCTTATCATCAGGATAGTGACTGGAGTTATCAGGACTGTCTCTTCCCTCGAGACGACTGGGTAATCTAAGTATCGTTTGTGGCGAATGTGGATGAGCGTTTACATACAATGGATCGATTGTGTCTACAGTGACAACACGCTTGCGACTAGAGAACGTGGCCGGAGTCAAAATAGCAACGGTAGCAAAGGTTTGCACAATGGGAGTGAAACACCAGCTTAGGGCTTCTTTTCGAAGGAGGCTGGCTGTGTGAATGTGAAAGGTACGATGAATTATGGATTGTATTAAATTTTCATCCACCTAATCCACGACTACCGAGGTAAGGAAGAAAGATCACACTGTACCACTCGCGTGTAACTAGGTGGAGGTACGCATGATGGTACTAAGTAATCGGAGAAAAATAAAGGAGGCACTGGAGTGCATTCAGACAAGAATTAGCATCTCTCATACCCACACGTCGCTAACAACCGTAGCGTCCCCGGATTATGGCTGTATGCAAATGATCGCCTATGTTCGAGGCAGTGCTGAAACATCTAGCACCCGTGTCGATCTTCTGAATAAACAATTCTTGTGCCACCACACTCTTTAGCTCGCAGTCACAGCAGCTGAAAATTTGCCCATCGGATCTGTTGGGAGTGCACATAATGGACGCGTGTCTTGTTGAGGGGACAAGACTCTCCGTCCAGGTTAAAAAATGACGCGTGATTTAAAACATTGCGTTCCTTTCGCCCAGTTTATCAAGACGGCAAGAAGACATACATTGCGAGATGCAAGCATTTCGTTTATTCTCATCAGTCGATTACATAAAACATTCGGTTATATAGGTTGAGGGCGTGGCGACAAACAATGAAATGAACGAACATCACATGGGTGCAATCAGAGTTCACGTGGTTTGTCGCGCAGTTTACTGAGAATATTTCAACTACGTCTGTCTTGGAAGCTAATTCATCTACTTTGACAACTTGTGATCAAACCACGTTTGCAGTCAGGGAACTGTTTTCTGAGGTTGTTGTGCTGTCCTTTTATGGTCGTTGTGACTGTAAATGATGCTTGGCTTGCCAGGTTGCATGAAATCTCCTACAAGTTATGTTAAACATGGGACCACGAACGCGTACACTCATTTGCACGGCTGACGTGCATTCACATACATTGGGTAGCAGTACGTTGTCATTCGCCCTGGTGACACGTCCCCATAGTGCGTACACACTGTTCCAATAGTCGCTTCTGGTCCCTCGTCTTCCTGGCGTTGAGACCTGTTTTTAGTTCCCGAATGTATGCACTATACTACTCACAAACGAAGCTGCCTGTTATACAACACTCCTCTCCCTTCTGAGGTTCCTTGGCTCCTCTGCATCTGCTGACGAATCCTCTCCGACCGACGCAGTGTTGCCTCCCGGATTATTGACCTTCTCCTGGTTCTCCGCGCCAACATACCGTAGCATCTCGCTAATTCACTGCATGCACTCGTTTCGTCTCGCCGTCCTCTTGATCGTGTATACTGGGCCCGTCTGGAAATTACCAAATACGGACCTTTCCATTTAGGCAGAAGTTTTCTTGATCCTGGGCCGCTGGCACCGTGTTCCGATGATCTCGATATTTCACCCTTCCTCCTGGATATAAAATTCTAGCCACTGAGCTGCCGATTCGTCTTCTGTGTGTGCCTGCGATGCTTTCCAGATTTCGTTGGCTCTTCCTCTTTCGGCAACCAATTCTTTGATGGAATCACTGTACTCTGGCCATATTCCAATGTCCTGATCCACCGGAAGTCGAGGGGTTCTCCCGTACATCAATTGAAATGGAGATTTCTTCGTGCTCGCCTGCACAGACGCCCGGTGGGCCAATAACACCAGTGGTAACGCAGACTCCCAGTCGCCTCCTTTGGCTGATAACCATTCTTTGACCGTTCGGTTGTTACGTTCAGTTAGCCCATTTGTTTGCGGGTGATATGGTGTCGTTCGGATGCGCTTGATTCCCAGTTGTTGCAGCGTGTTCGAAACTCCTCGCTTTCGAAGCATGGTCCCTGATCCGTCAAGATCGCCTTTGGTACACCGTGGTTCGCTACGATGTGCTTCATCACCATGTCTCCCACCGTAGATGCTTTTTGATCCGGAACGCCAGTCGCTTCGATCCAACGGGTAAAGTGTTCTGTCATGACCAGAACGTACTGGTTACCGCGGGCACTCAGTGGAAATGGGCCCATAAGATCCATCGACCAGAGTTCACCGATTTCGGAGACTGGTATTGGCTGTAAGGGCTGTTGGGCTCCCCGATTGTCGCCTTTCCAGTAACTGACACTGTTGACAGGCATTTACGTAAGGTCGTCACATTCTCTTTCATCTTCGGCCAATATGCTCTTTGTTGCAGCAGATTGTATGTCCTTGTGCATCCGTGTGTGCCATTTCATGGCAGTTTGCTACCAGTTTCCTTTTCAGTTGTCTCGGAATGACCACCACATGATGGCTGCCAACGCCACACTGTCTGGGCCAACTCTTCTCCATTTAGATGCGATTATTTTCAACTCTTCATCCTTGATATTTGTTGGGATCCTCACGCCTCTTGCCAGAGCTTCAATCACTTTCCGGAGGACCTTGTCCTGACGTTGTAGACGCACTAGTGTTTGTGGGTCCTGCTCCATTACTAAGCCGTTGACTCCAAAGGTCACTTTGGGGAGTTCGTCGTCTATCTGCGGTCGAGAAAGAAAATCAGCGACGCAATTGCTCGAACCAGGCACATGATTGATCGTGAAATCATATTCCTGTAAACGCAATGCCCATCGGGCTAATTTCTCCCTCGGGTCCCTCGCAGTCCTGATCCACTCTAAAGGTTTGTGATCCGTCTCCACGTGGAACTGTTGACCCAACAAGTACGGCCTCCACTTGTCCAGTGCCCAGACGATTGCCAAACATTCCTTCTCAATGGTCGAATATTTCTGCTCCGTTGGGGTCAGGACTCTGCTGGCATATTCGATTACTCCTTCCCTTTGCTTGAGCACTGCCCCAATGCCACGGTCACTGGCATCTGCTGCTACGATGAACGTTTCTTGTATTCGGAAGTTTCAGTGTCAGTTGTTGCTCGTTCATCGCTTGTTGCACTCGCGTGAACGCCCTCTGGGCATCGTCGGTCCATTCAAATTTCTTGTCTTTTCGAAGGAGTTCGTACAATGGTGATGTAATGGAGTGAAAATTTTTCACGAACCGACTGTAGTACCCTGCTCGACCCAGAAATTGTCTCAGCGTGCGCCTTGAATTCGGAGCCACAACTTCTCACTTTGACCCACCTTATATCCTGGTAACATCACCGATGACGGTTCGAGTTCTGACTTATCACCATAAACCCGGAGTCCTGGAGTTCTTAATTCGATTTAAGACAGCATCTAGGTGGGCAGCATGTTCCGATTCCGTGTTACTATATATAACAATGTCATCTCCATATACCGCCACATTATCCAGTCGTTTTACCAGCTGAACCATCAGGCGTCGAAATGTGAACGGTGCCCCGGATAGGCCAAACGGCATGCGCTTGAATTGGTACTGTTTTTCGCCTACCGTGAATGCGGTTTTCTCACGATCCGTGGGTTTGATTGGTACCTGCCAGTATCCGGAGCGTAAGTCCAACACCGTGAACAACTTCGCCTGTTGCAGCTTATCAAAAATATCAGCGACGGACGGTATTGGCACAACTGTGTTCTGTGTTACCTCATTTAGCCGTCTAAAATCCACACAAAAGCGGTACTTCCCGTTGGACTTCTTCACCAGGAGAACAGGCGAGTTGTACGGGCTGTTGGCTTCTTCGATAACATCCTCATTCAGCATGTTCTGTATTTGCCTTTTCAATTCCTCTTCAAGATGAACCGGTATCCTGCGGGGTCCGTGAGGTCGAAATGTTCCGATTGTTGGTATTTCATGTGCAATCCAGTTGCAGAATCCGTACGGATCATCGTCGTTCGTAAATACCTCCGCGTATTTCTCGACCGTGGACTGGAGCAAGGGGCTGTGCAATGGGGGTTTTAGCCGTGCGTACTTGGTTGACGCTATCCTGTCGCTGTCCTGTGAGTGTCAGGGTTGACAACTTTTTGAGCTTCAAGTCAATCACGGCATCTGTTGCAGTGAGGAAATCGGCTCCAAGGATCGTTTGCCTGGTTTCTGGGGACACAACGAAACTATGCTTTACGATATGGCTGCCGATACGCACCCCACATTCTTTCACACCGTCAACCAGTAAACTATGACCTCCAACTGTCCTGATCATCATGGATGTCGGTTCTACGTTTTGCTTTTCTGCGCGAGCAATCAACGAAATAGCCGCCCCTGTATCGACCAAGCACTGTTCTATCTCTCCGTCAACTTCAACCTCAATTGCTCCCATTACTAGTTGACCCGCCCAACAAAAGGAACAATCATGAAACACTATTTTTAAACCTCCTTATCCGCCGGGTTGGGCAATCCTTCTTCCAGTGTCCATTTTCCCCACAGATGAAGCAGCCTCCTAGTCGATCGTTCTTCCGTGGTGCTGTTCTCAAGGCAGCCACATCCGCTGCGAGCTGCTCCATTGTCTTCTGCATTTCTTCTAGTGTCTTCTTGTCCGTATTGTCGTTCGCATCCACTGAGGCCACGGACATTACTCCCAACTTCCGCGTCACCGCCGGGCGACATGGGCAATACGGACTTGGTCGCGAACCGCCATCGGGAGACCTTCAATAAACTGCTCCGTTAACAACTGCCGTCGCGGTTCTTGATCCAATCCTGGCAGAGCCCTGTCCAGCAAACCTTGCAGAGTGGCAGCGAACACGGATGGATCCGCTCCTTGTCCAAGCCTGGCCGCCTTGAACCGCCGCATGGCCTCCTGGCGGTCGGCCGGGCTGTCAAACGCAGCCACCAGCGCCTCCTTCGCAGCGGCCCACTCCATCTTCGCAGGGCCTCTTCGCGCTGCGTCCAGCACGGTCTTTAATATACTGTTCACAAGCGTCCGCAGGGCAGCCAGCTATTCCCAGTCAATTTTGATTCCGAAAACCTAATTTTTTTAAAAAATACTAAGAAGATACCGCGATTCGGTTACAAACCGGCTAAGTAAACCCTTGGTTGTTAAGGATAACTGGTGTGTGGAAAACCTTTGTGAACCTGCGGTTCCAATCACAGAACAGGGTGGTAATCGAGTTACGTTTCTGGAGATCTGAAATTTTCTCCTTTCGTCTGCACCATCGTTTGCATTTGGTGCGGATCGCAGACGGCCACATCCGTTACGAAAATGATACCATCTTTGAATATTATTGAGTCAAGTTTAAGGTAGAAGTGCTCTGGAGTAATATGCGGCACTGTTGTGAAGGAGACGCATTTCGACTGCAGCGTCACGATAACAGCTGGCGGCATACTGCTACGTCGTCGGATCCTAGCTTAATAAGTTACGGAGCACGACTGCGGTATATGTGAAATGGATTCATCACACGTTCCACAACAACCCCTGACTGTCTTCGGAGGGGTCGTCTCCTTCGGAGGGGGATGGCATTTCGTAGGTAATACGCCGGCACCCAACTTGATCACACGGATGTGGAAGCTCCAAAAAATCTTATCCGCACGTCACAGCCAGTTGCTGGGTGATGGCATTGGGGGCGCAGTTGCACGCGCCAACACCGTCGAGTGTATTTCAACGAGATTTTTCCCAAATGAATCCAAATATTTTTTACTTAAGACATTCTCCCCACCAACGTGTACAAGATCCAAGATTGGGCGGTGGATGGATCAGTTTGAGATGTTCCTTACGAATCACTGGGATAGAGCATTTCCTGAAGATAGTTGTCGATCCAATCGCGCCTCCTTGTTGGGGTATGCACGTGACTGAAGATGGTAAATGCCTAGTCCGCCATAGTTTATAGCGGCATGGAGAAATGTGTTTACTGTGTATGTGGGACGCAGGAGCCATTTATGAATTGTTGCTTTGGCCGTGGTGCCTAATGGTTCTGACGTCTTGTGGGCTAATTTAGTGTTAGTTGATGCTTGCGGCTGTGCATCAGGTGCTGCATCCGCTGTTGCAATGTTGGGGCTCCTTGAATTGCCTCCTTGGTCATCCATTTTACGTCCGTGGTGGCCATCGTCGGAAATTTGCTCTTCTAGGTGAAGGGAAAGTCGAGTACTTCCTATACGGTTGATAATGAGTACAGAATAAGCTCGCTGACGATAATAAACAGGCATGTATCCAGCATGGTAGTGTTCCGAAGTCCGTCATCTACTGTATGTGTGCAGCACGTTTTTGGTGAGCTGATGGACAATCCTAGTTCAAACAAGTTTGTTTGAAGTCACTCCAGACGAATCGCCACGGAACCTCTCAAATCGACAGATAGTACTACGTCACGAGCGCACGTCGGGTAGTAGAAGGAACCTCGGGGGTTTGGGAGAAAAGAAGTCGTAGGAGGACGACAGGATTTAATTGAAAGCCATGATGCGAGAGGGGCTGTCTCTGAAGTAACCCTCGATGAGATGAGGAGGATAGGTTATCGAAAACACCAGAAAGGTAGGCATGTTAAAGGTAGTTACACAAAATGAATGCAGCGTTTTTTTTGTAAGAACAGCCATAAGAAAGGAGTCGTGGGAGACAACCGAAAACCTTAGAACTGTCAATATCGGCTAATAACAACCTTTTATTGCCAGTGAACAAAACGAAGTATGCCAGGAAGGATAGGAAACGTTTCGAAGCAGCCGTCATGGCGAAGAAACCAAAAATGTTGTCGTTTACTCGGAAAATGAGGACATTAACAATCAAAAAGAAGTATTTGGTATTTACCGGTAATAATGCATCTAATGAAAGTTCGGCGAAAATCTGAAAGTGATGCAGGAAGCGTTGGCTTTTTGATTAAGATCACCCAAGGGACGTTCATGTGTGACGGTAGGTGTTCTGCTGTGGACAGTATGTTGAAGGGAGTTAAAATGAACATCAGAAGCTATCTTATGAAGTTGGTTGAAGTCAAGTGGTCTGGTGCAGAAGGACCCAAGTGGCCGACTGATGTGGGCACTTCAGAAGTAGTGGAGATACTAGGATCATGATATTTGTGGGGAGACAGTAAACAAGACACGTTTCGCTGATATGCTTGCGTTTTATGGCAGTGACCCAGTAGTCCGCGAAGTCGTCGAATTTGAGGTTATTTTCATAGTATGCATTGCACCGCCGCCCACAAAGGAAGATGAAGGCGGAATTGTTGGAACGCTTTTTGTCAAGATACTGTATGTGTGCTCAAATCTCCATAACTGTTTGCTGTCTTCATGGCAACGTTTATCCGCGTCCTCTCTGTCGTGACGGGTGCCATTCCACTAGGGATCTGGTAGCGTATAGCCAGTCTGGCTGTTTTTGGATGATGCTGTTGCTTCAGGGTAAGGTAGGCTTCAAGATGCTAACTAGTTCCAATAGCCCGATATATTGTGAACAACCAGCTATTTTCGCCTTTGTTACGACAACTAATATTTGCTTGATCGTGTCGACTTTGTTCAAGCCACCTGATGTTAAAAGTGGATCTTCGGCTATGAGTGAGAGGCTGCTATCAGCTCGGTGTGACTCATCTGTAGGTGGTGTTGTAAGGATGGTTGAAAGTTGCATGAGTGGAAGACCACTTTCTAGCAGTGGTGGTAGGATTAGAATTACGGAGAAGTGTGTTGGGTGGGTTTCGGAAGGTGATGGGTTGTGGCATACCTAATTAATTTGAGGTAGGATGCAGTTACTGGTAGACTGAGTTGGGGTGAAGATGGACCGACGGGCGTCACGTCGGGGTTGCGCGACGTCAGTTGTGGTATTTATTAATGAGGGGAGGTATATTTAGGCATGGGTTACAAATGGCGAACAGTTGAGGTATGGGTGACCTCTTATACACATCTAGATGTGTGCGATATGCCCGACGACACGGTGAATCGCAGTTTAATTTCTGTTACTCCTGCGACTTTACTACAGAACAAAATGTGTCGTCACTAACTGACTCATCTGACTTGTAAGCTAACCACACCGTCTTGCTGTACACCTAATCAAAATTGGATACGAAAAATTGGCATTGACATGTGAGCTCTGACTTGACATGAAAAAGAGCATGACTTTCGACTTGCTGCACTTTTGGAAGAGTATGACGTAACTGGTATGTGCACCAGTAAGTGTTTTGTCGCATTTACAACAACAGAACCCTAAGTAGCATATGGAACGGTTATCAAAATGAAGCCCTATGTGTTCCAAGTGACAGTCAAGGCAAAGCTTCAACTGCGCAAAAATCACGCATGTGATCCCGATCAAACCTGAAAAAATATCAGTGTTAAAAAAAAGTAAAAGCCGAAACGATTGGTTCGCCTAAAAATGTCTGAGTTTACAAAACGAACACTAGTCAAAAAGGCTACTTGGGTAATATAGTGTTTAATCCAAGGACGTACTTGTTCACACGCGCGCACACACTCGAGATATTCTTTGCCGAGCAGTCATCTGGTGCTATCATTCAACGTAGGCTCTGGCCAAGAAAATTCAACATAACAGGACCACTCTCACTAAGCTAAATGACATTCATATATTGGGACGGACATTTTAATATCGTCTTGCTCTAAGTTGTCGCGACCGCACAAGACGCTTCGCCTGGGAAGTTGTTTATTGCACAACACCCATTACGAGGTATGTGAAAATACAGAAAAACGACCGCGTACACTAGTTTACGCGGCTGTCGTGTGTTCATATCTTTAGCAGTAGTTGCGTGACATTCACTGTGGTGACACATCACACATGGTGCATGTACACGTTTCACATGGTCGTTGATGACCCATCGTCCTCATGGCGTTGAGGCCTGCCTTTTAGTTCCCGTGCATACAAGTCATGTTATACTACCCACAAAAGAAGGTGCATGTTATGCAACAATATACGTGTACACTCTAGCAGCTTTGAGGGAAAGCACATATACGAACCGGTTGCTACACCATCCATCAATTTTACTGTCTGTTTTCAAGTTAATGCCATCCAACTGTAACATTCTGAGTATACTAACCATGATATAATTCACTGTGTTGGGACTTACAGTCAGTTGATGCGCCACCCCATTCTCAGGTGACACTCATCATCGTGATGCGAAACCTCCGGCTCTTTTCCACAGTTAGCCAGCGTAACAACTAGCATTACCCGAGTTTGAATTACCCCACTCCCTTACAATGCGATTAGGTCTGTGGCGTTCACCTTACTGTACACACACACACACAGACGAACATTTGGTCCCGTTGTTTGGGCCAGTTTGAATTAACACCCATGACTCCTTGTGTACACTGACCTAAACACCAGACGGCAGTTGTAACCCCTTCCACACCGCCTGTATACTGGTTGGTTTTCCTCAGGAATCGGGTTACCAAGTCGTCGTATTTCTCGGTATTGGCTGGATGGGATTTTGCGGCGGACCCGATACATCACAGTGAATTGGTCTCAGTCTCCTCATAGTCCATGATTCTGGAGCAGTTATTTCGTTTGTTTCCCAAATTAAATCAGTGACGAATACCCGCTCTCGTGTAACTATCTAGTCAGGGCTTCTGCTGAATGTTTTAGTGCTCGCCCGCGGGGCATTTCATTCTTGTCCAATGGGGTTCGTCTTCCCAGTTCCGTTTCACCCATTACCAGTTGCGAGATTCTCTAACGTGGACGCCGCTATGTGGTACGTTTCGGTCCCTTATGATTAAATGCAAAAGTTGACATGTACGATGCAGATAAGCGACCTGTAAAACCGCTGCACTAGAAAATTAACCTGCCGAATTGAATCAAAATCAAAAACTACTTACAAACGACAACTAGGTCAAACGGTTCAGCGGTATATAATCAACTTACGTCAAGTGTGTAAAGGTCTATAAACAGATACAGGTGACGCGTCATCTGGGAGGATTCAAGCCGGAAAAAGTCCAATTAGGAGCTGAGCTCATATTCTGCCGAGTCACTGGTTCCACGTTTTAAACCAATCCCTACCTCCAAAAAAGAGGCCTTCAGATGCGAATGACTGTCAGCTTTATTAGAACACGCTTGGTTGTTGATTTCCTGACTACCCTTAATCTGCTTACCTTACCGCAAGGCCGCTCCATCTTTCAATCCACTTTTTGATATAAGTTGCTGGAATGTTGCTTCAAACTGCTTCAGGATCACTGCGCTTAACTGGGTCAAGTAGGTTTTGTGGTCATGGTAACATATTGGGAAGAAAAGAAATGAACACCAACGGTTATCGGGAGAGAGTCAATAAACAGACTACAGGTGCTCTGAAAACGTACGGCAAACAATGGTATAGGGCCCTCACAACAGAGAGCGAATCAGTAGCGACAAAATCAAATGACACTCGTGACACTGGAACAGTTCATGTTATGTGGACGTTAACAACCAAACACGAAACTTCAATTCAGATAGAGTTGGAAAGTATGGGTGTCCGATTGTACTGCTAACTGGCTAACTGGACCAATAAGGAACCCTTTACCAGATAACGAATCTGCTTCGGGAGGTGGGGACCAAAGTAGTCTGACCTGTAGGTTTGAACAGCTCTAGAAGGTGATGATACTCCTGATTTTGAATTGAACGATTTGCACGATTTGCTTTGCTTCCATCGTTAGGAGTTGCGCCTGCTGATCTCCCCGGCGGTTTCTCATTGACCACGGTTGCGATTCAGCTTTCAGTAAGGGCTTGACAACCAGTGTTCAGGCAGAACAGACTTCGCAAACTTTCTCGATGCGGAAGTTTTTTAAGGGCAGTGAACATAACTGCGTGACAGTGCTTTCATCGGAATAATATGGAGATGGCCGCGATGAAATTGTTGCAGAAGCCGTGTTCTGAGGCCAGTTCAGAGAATCACAAGTTTACCAAACAAGATGCAGGAAGTAGGGATAGAAAAGTGGCCTGTTTGTTGAAAATATTACTTCATCTCATTATTCTGGCCATCCAAGAGCCATCTTTTGTAAAGGCAGTGGTGAAGGTTCCATAGCTCTGGGTCTTGTCTTATCGACTGCTGGTTCACTGACGCAGTTAAATGAAGGTTTTTCATTGCTTCTGCGAGCCCTTAGTTCACCCCACGATCTACCGCGACTGCGATGTCCTCTTTTATGTGGTGCTCGAAGCGATCAATTGTGGTGAGTCTGGTGTTTGAATTATGGCCGATGGTAAAACGGTGACCAAAGCACATGGTTGCCCAGCGCCGGAGACGGTTGCCTGTACATACTTGAATGCCCTTATTTCATCCGGATACTGCGTGTACGTGCTCGTGATTAGCCAGCAGAGTGAAGTGATATACATAAAGCATCTTGTGAAATTTCCCTACCAGGACTATAATTACCATTTGATTTGATTGTAATTCCTCTCTGCTTCGGCCAGCGTGAGCGACTGCTGTTTTAGGACCAACCCGAAATCAATAAGGTATGAACTGTGCCACTGCTTTAGGTTGAGACGTCCGACGTCATCTTTTTGGTGAGAGGCCAACACGAGTCAGGCGTAGTTTGGAAATCACCATACCTCAACACAACCAAATACATTTTCAAAGAACAGTTCCTTACTGCACATTTTCTCAAGACTTAGTTTAACAACTCCTGCATATGGTGCGCCACGGGTAGAAAGGTACTATGGTGGCTCACCAGTAGTGAAAATGACCTCAGTGCTGAGATGTCATTTGGATGCGGCATTTAATTGTGAATCACAGTCAAAATGACAGCGTTCCTCAGGCACCCGAGTTATGCAACTTCAGTTTGTGCCACGTTTCAGTGTACGTACAGAAGCACAAAAATTGGTTCAGTTTGGAAAGCGTCGATCTGGAAACAGTTGGATTCGTTGTTATAATCCCAGCAGCAATCAGCGTTCTCTGACGCAAGTTTCCCTGTTGCAATCGAACCTACGCTTCCCAGCTTCAGCTAGTAACCACTGTATTCAGACTGCTGTCGGTGTCATCGATTTTAGACACTTCTCATCATTTTAAGTTTGCGACCATCCTTTTTAACAGTTTATAATATATTTTGCAAGGACTGGATAGCCCACAAACTAACATAGAAGAAGCGCACACTTACACTGTGTCCAGCTCTTTTACGCTAATTGACTGACTTGATTAGGTTCAGCAAAACGTGTCCACATAGGTTGTGGATACAGAGTACCTACATGTCTTCCGGCTCAAAAATCTTACATCGGCAGTGTTGATTGATGGCAATAGTTAATTGAGTTCATAGTGACCAGGACAACTAAGCTATGTATCGGTTAATGAAGACTGAACTTAAGGTTGCCGGCAAAGTTGTGACCTATTGGATAGCAACAAGTTAGTAAATGGACTATACTGACGAAAGTAATGCTTCAAAGTACATTCAGAAAATACCAAACCACAACAGTTTAACTCTTGGCTCTCTTTGGAGGCGCTTACATTTAGATACCTGCGTGTACCACTTTCAATCCATTAACTTCACGCATTCGTTGTCTTTTTGACAGACCATAATACAGAAGCTCGCTGATCATTTTTGTGTCCTTAGGTCCACTGTACGCGTTGATCACTTAGGTTGACGAATGCGACCTCTTCTCCTACTTTGGTGTGATGACCAGGCTTGTGAGCTGTTTCGATCCGAAAGACTTTGCTGACCAGGATTTCGGTCCTTCTATACTCAACCAGGTTCGATAGGCCAAAGGGAATCAACCAGACGAAAAGGTGGCTATTCTTCTAGGATTGTATTTCGCACGACTGACTGCGTAGGAGTGCCTGTGTAGCCAGGCACAAATCTATGATTAGACAGCAGAACCATATTTATAGTTGTTGCACCGCTATCTCAAGCGTACGAAGGAATGAGGTTAGGAGACGTTCCCTCATACACAGGACTCTCCGACTACCGAGCGACTAACCGTGACCGTCGAAGTATGATCGAAAAACTCACAGAAGCCTGATGTTGCTTGCAATGCATCTTCTATCTGCAGCAGTAGTCGGAATGAGTTGTCAATATCTTATTCACCGCATCGTCAGTACCAAGTGAACCAAACGTTTGAATCATTGGCTCCAGGTAGGGTTTCCCAAAAACCCCTGTATCCTACTGCCTTGTAGGTCGGACTCCTGGACCGGTCCACAAAAAATCGTTTCTCCCACTGATCAAAGACATTAAGGTCTCACATATCAATCTGAGACAAGACGTTGTCTGCCAGAATTTGGAATGTACGTGCGCTGCTGTGTTAATGTAACGCCGGACAGCCGGATCACCGCACCGCACTGACCGCCATGAAATTGAGCCCCTACGGCACTAATGTCACCTCAGTGAGTGAAACAAGACTTCGAGACTAAAGTATGCCTCGAGAATCAGGTGCCTTCTATCCGCCTTCTATCTGCAGAAAATGCTCGGGAGCACGTGTCTGCATGTAATGGCTGAGTGCAACAGCCGGCATCAACCCACGAATCATATCGATCCACTTACGACTCGTTCGAGGTGATTCTGTCACACTTCCCAATGTTTACGGTCCAGCCATATATTATCTCGATGAGACAAAGGACCAGTTCGATGAAGAGATATCCATCACAGCCCACTCGACACTGGCGAGTGAACAACTGTTCTGTCTTGGTGACGTAAACGCACAATTTGGGCGCGATTCAACAGCCTGGTCGGCAGCCCTCGGACCCCACGGCATTTATCATCAACGAGGACTAAGATATCCTGCCCACATGTGTAAAACCTGCGAGTTGGCTATCACAAACACCCGGTTCCAGCTTGGTGCCAGTGATATCACGATTTTTTATCACTCACGGAATGGTTGTCACCGTTCACTTGAATGCCTGCTAATGCGACAGCACGACATACGCGAAATGCGTATCACACGAATAACGTGCGAGGCTGAATGTTGTACGACTCATAGACTGATCAGGACCAAATCGTTTATCCATGTTTACAAGCCCGTTTATTGTGACTGGTCCAGACAGGGGCAGAGGTTCGGTGGTAAACGATTGCGGAATTCAAAAATGAGGACGGTATTTCAGTGTGCAAGTGCCGTTCACCCATAAGACGCACCCGTATCCACTACCCTTGACTGTATGCGGCAACAGGTCAAGACAGCGGCCATCGAGACGATCGGCATTCAACGCCAGAAATGCATAGACTGCTTTGACGACAAGAATGTAGTTATATTTAGCTTGATATGAGCGGAGAATTAAATGTTTGCTGTTTTCAAAATGGACCCAAGCAACGAAGACAAAAGAGCCACGTTCCGGAGTGTGTGCCGTCAATTCACCGAAGTTTGCTTCGCAGACTCAAAGACGACTATGGCAGAAACCAAAGTGGGTTGATGCAGGGCTATGCTGACCGTCGACAGCAGCAAGAGTTCTACGATTTTCTCGAAGTGATTTTTGACCTGTCTGTTCAGTCTACTAATGCATTGACTTACAGGGACTCTGATATTTCGTGTGCTAAACAGGAGGAAATCGAGGAAGTATGACACAAGCATTTAACCAACGTACTAAGCCGGCCTTCGATCATTGGTTACATTATCATGAATAGCATGTCATAATGAGAAGTCAAGGCCTCACTTTCTCTCTCTCTCTCTCTCACTCTCTCTCTCTCTAGCTTTAGCAGAGGTGCAGAGCGCTACTTGATAATTACGAAGCGAAAAGATTGCAGATGAAGATGGGCTGCCGGGGGAACTGCTGAAGTATGGCGGCCCAGATTTGGAACGTGATTTGTTCCAGTTGGTTCACTCTATTTGGAATCGAGAAGTGGTCTTTCCAGAGTTCAAGGATGCCCTGATCTTAACTTTATTTGAATGCAAGAGCGGCAAGCAAAGCATCGTCAGTTATCAAGGTATCAGTCTGCTCAGCCACGCTGGAAAAGTTCTGGCAAGGATCCTGCTGAAGCGACTTAATGCGAACGTTTTAGAGACCAGTGTCCCCGAGAAGCAGTTCGAATTTCGAACGCGTTGCAGTATGATTGACATGTTATTCGCCAGTTGATAGATTCGGGAGGAGTGACGTGAACATAACCAGCCGCTGTACGCTTCCTTGTGGATTTTATCAAGGCTTTTGATTCCGTGAGGCAAGAGGCCTTGTGGGCGGTTCTTGGTGAGTTTCGGATATCCAGATAAGTTCGTCAAATTAACTAGAATGTCGCACTTAGATATGGAATTGAAGGTGGCATCATATGGAACACCTACTGACGACATTCGTATTGCCATTAGCCTGAAGAAGGGTTGCGTCTTAGCCCCAACCCTGTTCCGGCAATATTTGACCGCAATGCTAACAGTTGCTCTTCAAAACTCGCAGGACGGTGTTCAGGTTGAATACCGTACGGATGGCCGCTCGCTGAATAGTCACAGTTTCGGCGCCCCAAGTCAGCTACGCAATTCAACAATGCACCTACTGTTGTTTGCGAATGTTAGTACGTCAACTGTACACAGCGAGGAGAAGATTCGACGACCGGCCACGGCTTTCGTGAGCTCAGCATTCAGGTATGGTTTGGATATTAACAAAATGAGAGATTTTCTTTTCTTCGGCCTTCTCTTGTGGAGAGGCCGTATCTACATCTGGCGCCCACATCAATAGAGACATTGTTGATAGCTGCGCAGACTTCTGCTACTTGAGTAGCAATCGGTCGACGGAGACGTCCGTAGGCTGTGAGTGCGCATGGCGAACGCTAACGCTGTTTTCGGATTTTTTGAAGGACGTGTCTAAAAACTGGAAGGCTTTAATGAAGGCCTTGACGCCGTTGCTTCAACATATATGGACGGCTGAGAACTCTCATCGATGCTGGGATCACTCGATAATAGTTCTCACGTTCGAGAAAGGATTCCGGGACTTCTGTTCAACAATATCAGATCCACGTGGATGAAATCAACAGAAAGTGCCCAACTTTTGCACCCGGTTTCCGTCTACGAGGAAACGTTGGCTGTATCACTACGTCCGTTCGATACTACACTATTTAACTTCAGTGTCAAAATCAGACGACCGTTCTCTCGGTTACTGTGACTGACAAGAGTCTATCCGGAGCACATATTTTTAAGGTTCGCTTGTTAATGTTTACCTCAACGTAGCGAACGCCACTCAACCACCCTGTCCCCAGTTCACGTCAGTCAAGACAATCCCAACAAGCCTAGTGAACAGGTAAACACAAACGGAAAAATTGGAACGACGGGGGGCGAGTAATTCCAGGGTGTTAGATAACCAAAGTAAGCAAAAATCGAAAGAACGGCAACAGTACAACTTGAGACAACACACCGGAAAATCAATGAACGTTCGTCAAGAGGTTGGATAAAAGCAAGTTTGATTCACCGTTGACTATCCAACTTGAAGTTGAGAGTCTACGAGGAGCCGAATGCAGGGTAAGTTGAGACCATGTAGAGGGTCTATCGATGATGGAATTGCAAGATAGAATATTAGTTTGGTCACATGTAAACTATAGCCGTGGGTGGGGTGCAGCCCGAAAGAGATAGATACCGCGTGATCGAGTGATTGCAGCAGAAACGATTACACGTTAGACATGATGTCACAGGAAATAGCCGATAGACTGTTCAATCAAACCAAGTTCGTAGGGCATAAGTTGGGCACCTATGATGTTCATTCACGTGGATCCCAAACTCTCTGCCATGTGGCAAAGCCATTCTGCACAAGTTGAAAACACAATGCACTATAGTCACGCCGTTAACCTGGCGATGCCCGTGTCACAGTGTGGATTAACGAAGGACTGCAAGACAACTATTATGGTAAACCGTTCGTTTTTGTTTTCTGGTGACGTGCGTATTTAAACGCCGATTACCACCGGGCTACCGCGTGGCCTATCAACGTATCCTCAACAGGCTTGTGCAGTCTCAAATTGTAGTGTAAGGTTCCGCCTACACTTGACACATTAATTTAAGGTAAACGGTGGTCACAATACAACACCGAATTAGGAAGAATACGAGTGGGTAAGTTGGAAAACATGCTCAAGTCCGAAGTTAAAGCTACCGGTGATCAGTGTAGCTTGCTCGTTCGCCATTCTCAGCGTCACCATACGGAAGCACTTGGCGGATTAGATGTAGACCATTTAAGATGTGAACGGAAACCTGTTCTCTAAACATAGCACCAACTTGATTTATTTGTTCATGATATATCCATATTGTGTTGATTTACCAATTAGGACCAAAGCTACCCAAAGGACATTTTGGTTGTGACACTGAATCTGACCATTTTTGTACGCGTGGCCACATTCTTTAGCGTCGATTATCAGCGCTGTACGTAGCCGCATAGGTATTCTCTCCCTGACCTGTACCAAGTGTTAGCGGTCGCTCAGAGACGAGAATGTTGCATTCCTGTATATATTTGCAACAAGATTCATAGGATAAGAGGGGCGGTCACAGTTGTTTTAAATAAATTACCTTGAGGGCTAACTTTACATAAAGTGTTATGAGAAATACCGTTGATAAGAACATGTGAATCGGAACTGAATAAACAGCTGTCCCTAAAGTTCTGTCCACTCATGTGTGCCAGTGGTGAAACGCCCGATCCACGTAAGTTGGTTGTCATTCAATTGTCCCGAAAACCTGTGTAATTCTTAATACCTCAATACAATCCGGATGAGCTCTACATGGGTGTGAAAGAAAGGAATATTTTCTAATGAATACGGAGATAACCTATAAATATTCAGTGTATTCGGGCGGTATCGGCAACCGTGTTTGAAACCTCAATTGTTCAGAATAAGCTTTTGGGACGGTTACACGTTGTGTAATGTGCACCTAACCGTGATCATACCAAGTGCATGGAAAAATGGTGGCGAATAAACCGTCTATTCCTGGACACAAATAACTTCATAATTAGATCGCATAAACTTTTATAATTCCAACTAAAAGTGCGAGGTAGTATATATATATATATATATATATATATATATATATATATATAAGTATATACATTCCACATTTTTCGCAATTGAGTCTCTTCTATATTATAAGATCTGCCACAGTTTTTATCAGTAATTCAATATCACTGCTGGACGGTGACGTTTGTCGGCACTACTGTGAACCGGTTTGGAAATTGTGTTCTGGATCACCGTCGTGGTTGTATGGCAGTTAAGCATCAGTGTGAACCACTGAGGTATTGCTGTCTATGACGATTATGTTGATGTTGATGATGATGAGTCCAAAGGTAACATTTCTGAGCTTCCGGCGTAGGTTCGTTACTCAGCTGGTAAATTGCTTGCCCGGTTCAGGCATGGTGTTCTTTTCGCCGGTCAGAATCCAGTAACTGGGTCTTTTCTCATGTAAATACATGACAGAGAAAAGGCAGAGCAGGTTTATGTACACACATACATACATTTTACACATACGTACATTGCTTTCATTGTCCCAGGTCATTGCTTTCTCAAATTACGGTAACTTTCACGCTACTGAGATGGATTTCGTGACATCCGAACTCAATTCTTCAACGTCTCACTCTGCGCGTCACAGTGACCCCGGCCTGTCAATAAACGGAACGTACAGCGGTTAACCCCGTGTTGAACAACTTCACATCAGGCCGGTTTGCTGCGGCATCTTCTCGGTTTGGCAGACACAGTTGGCATCATGTCAACTATTTGGGATCCACGTGAATGAACTCATCATCAGGTGACCACCGTTTACCTTAAATTAATGTGTCAAGTGTAGGCGGAACCTTACACTACAATTCACAAACCTGCATTCGTCCTTGTTGGGATTTACTATAGGATAGCCACGCGGTAGCCGTGGTAATCGGACGCTAAATACGCACTCACCAGAAACAAGAGGTTTACCATAAATTGTCTTGCAGTCTTCGTTATCCACACTGTACACCATTCACCAGCCATGTTCAAACGCGTGAACTATAGGCATTGTGTTTTCAACTTGGTGCGAGAATGGCTTTGTCACTCATGTCAACTATTTGGGATCCACGTGAATGAACTCATCATCAGGTGCCCAACTTATGCCCTCGGTTACCGTCTACGAACTTGGTTTGATTGAACAGTCTATCGGCTATTTCCTGTGACATCATGTCTAACGTGTAATCGTTTCTGCTGCAATCACTCGATCACGCGGTATCTATCTCTTTCGGGCTGCACCCCACCCACGGCTATAGTTTACATGTGACCAAACTAATATTCTATCTTGCAATTCCATCATCGATAGACCCTCCAGACTCAACGAGTCAGTGAATAAATCACGGATTTGCAACAGGAAGCCAAAGGTGCTCGGATTCAATCCAACTCACTGCAATTCGGGAGGAAGAACAGACAGGGTTTCGCCCTGGGCGGGGTTGTATAGATCACATTTTTACCCTTCGTCAAATTCTGGAGCAGCGTCATGTGTACCGCCGGCCAACAATCGCCGTATTCCTCGACTATAAAGGTGCGTTTGATTCGGTGGATCGATCTACACTTTTAGAGTCGCTTAAACGGGGTGTACCGACTAAGTATGTGAACATACTGTCGGCGCTTTATTCCCATACTTCAGCTCAGGTTAGGGTTTACGGTGAACTGTCTGACAGTTTCAGCACCAGGAGCGGCGTACGTCAAGGCTGTCCCCTTTCACCATTTTTGTTCAATTTTGTCATAGACGAAATAATGGAGGACTGTCTGCGGCACTCAAATGATGCCGGCGTGGACCTCCTACCTGGTGAAAGACTGACTGATCTTGATTATGCTGACGACAAGGTGTTGCTGTTTGACAACTTTCAAGCGGCACAAACAACGCTAAACGCTATTTCGCGTTCTGCTAAGTACTTCGGAATGCGCTTTGCAGCCTCAAAATGCAAAGTGCTTCTGCAAGATTGTTGTGATTACGTAGATTTAATGTTAGATAATGAAGTCATGGAGGTTGTTGACCGGTTTGTATACCTGGGAAGCTGCATCAGCGGCGGCGTAGGTGGGAATGAAATAGAAGCGCGTATTTCCAAGGCTAGGGCGGTGTTCGCTAATCTAAGACACCTATGGCGACAGAGAGGTATTTCTCTGAAGCTTAAGGGTCGCGTATATCAGACAACAGTGAGGGCTGTATTACTTTACGGCAGCGAAACCTGGCCGCTCAGGGTAGAGGACGTGAACCGTCTTCAGGTATTTGACCACCGATGTCTGCGTTCAATCGCTCGTATCGGGTGGCACCAGCGAGTAAGCAACGAGGAGGTTAGGAAGCGGGTGTTTGGCACTGATTGTCAAACGAGTTCTTTTGTTCAGTCGCTACATTTGCACAGACTTAGATGGTTAGGTCATGTACTAAGGATGCCAGCTAGTCGTTTGCCACACCGAGCACTCTTTGCCGACGCTGCGGCCGACTGGCGCAAGGTGCGAGGTGGACAGATGATGACCTGGCGTAGACAAATGAAATCGTTCACGAAGGGGTTGGTCACTGTAGATCGGGTTCGTCTCCCTGGCTGGGCCCTCACGACTTACAGAGTCGGCTGGATCATAGAGGTTTCTACATGCTTCTTGGTCTTAGTTCTTCGGGCTTACACTGGATACAGTGTGCGTGAGTGGAACCGAACCTGGCTCAGTGCAAACCACTTGTGATGAATATTATGCACAGGTGTGCTTTGGCTTCGTATACGTAACTCGTGATTAGTCTCTTTGTTAATTGCTCGAGCCACCTTACCAACGTCCGTTTCGAGGTATGACATACAACAATCATTTATTGGCGATCATTTGCCGACTGTGACCGTTATATACTGAGGTGCCCATTAGCATGATCATGCAAGTGACGTGGAACATGGTCACCACGTATGACACATCGCTATTCCATGTAGGCAAAGGAATGTAACTAGTGAGTCAAGTGGGGAATGATTATGGAGGCTGCCATGCCAGTAGGATTGCGCAATAAGCGCGCTCAAATTAACCACTTTGGATCTGGATCTCGCTCAGAATCGTGTGTCATAAACTTTCTTCGTAATTATCCAACATTGTTCGTCAGTATCGCTTGCTTGGTTTCTGATTGAAGAAACTTAAGCCAATCAGAGTCCACGCACTGGTTGCTGTGAGCGGAGTTGTGGTCGATCCGCGACATCTAATCGAAAACGGCAGTCCGTTATAGTATATAATTTGTTCACAAGAGGTGGTGATTAAAACAAGTTGTTTGAATGCCTGCCAAACCTAAACAACCGAAATGCTTAAGGCACGGTCATGGAACATAAAAACGGACGGGTCAATCAAAACGCAACTTGCTTGTTGCCTGATGGAAGTCGTAAACACTGTCGGTTTGCCATAAAAAGGGTACTGTTATTCTATTAAATTAATGTTTCCTAGTGACGCTTAGACCACTGTCGTTTGGACTTTCTTGACCAAGTAGCCCAGTATACGACGAGCATAAGGTCGTCCAATGACTTTGAGAGGAGACGCAGTGACTGTCTTGTTAACTCCCACTGATGACTCCACGACTAGGAGCTCTATTCAAGTTGAAATCACAGAAACCATCAAGCTCGTTGATTTCCGACGAATAGTGGGGGATTTTGGTGAACAAAAATTAGACACCACTCACAACTTGTTGCAACTGTCGCATTTCCATGACAGTTTCTGCTATCCCCTTTCGAATGGAAGTACTAGTCTCGGGTTTCTGGTTTGCTAGAGCTCGTCGGTAATGCACCTCATTACTGTGGCTGTATTGACGAGCTCTAACAAGAGCCCTGTGCATCACTCTTAGACAGAAAGACTTGTGTGACGTTATAGGAGGATGAATCTTATCATTCATCTACTACTTTGTGCTACGTCAAACATTTTCCGTCTGTCTTCCTAGTTTAATATCTGCCTACTGCAGGTTATTGCTAAGGATTTTTTGGCGTCACAATCTCACTGGCTGAGGTGAGTGCTTTGTAGAAATGACTGTTACCCGTAAGGGAAAAAAATAAAAATACAACCTACCGCATACCTGAATTTTGAACGTTGGATTCTGGCAAAGGCCTGATATACTTCCTTACTAGGTCACGGTCCTTCAGTGTGCATGCACAAGTTGCGCTTGCCGGGAATGTCAGTGGACGGACGATGTGACATTCTCGAGTAGTCGTATCGAATCTTTCTACGAGATCCAAAATCCCTGCTTCTGGTTCGTCAGACCAGCCACCGAGGATATAAATATCATCATTCACAACAGTAGAGGATAGGTTGCTCTTTCTGCGATTCATTTGCCCCACAAGTTCCCACTTTCCTTCGTCCATATCATAACGTTCGATTGTGCGTAACCGGCTGTTTCCGTCGTTACCACCGATCGCGTATAAATAGCCACCTTGCTGTGCAAGCGAAATGCCGCCGCGGGGCGAATGCATCCGACTGACCAACGTCCACTGATTGGTTTCTGGTTCATAATATTCGGCTGAATCGTGATAACGCCGTCCCTCAAATCCACCGGCTACATAAACACGACCACCCAATTCGGCCGCAGCGGCATCACTACGTACTCGATTCATAGGGGCGATTGTTTGCCATAAATTTTCTTCTAAAGTATATCTTTCGGCGGTATCCAGTCGACCTTGATTTTCTCCATTGTGTCCACCGAGGGCATATATATGGTTATTTGCATAGGCGACACTGACATAGTATCGCTTTTCGTACATGCAACTGATTTCATACCTGAATGAGTCAAAAAGAAAGATAACTACGAGAACGTATTTGTGAATCCTCAAATTTCTCAATAATAATGACAAGACTTGCACCAGTTAAGGAGGAGTAGTTGAATATTTAAAATTGCAACACTAACAGAAAATGAATGTACTCAACAGACAGCAAAACATTTTCAATGTTACCTGCCTGAGCTCGATATAGCATTAGTCTCGGTGAGCGGCGGTACGAGCCGTAGTACTTTCCGATTAGGCATATGGCCGTTATGAATGAATGAATGTATTCAACATGTTTAAGCAGAATGATAACAATTAAAAGCAACTTTAGAGATAATTCAAGAGATTGGTTTCGGTTACGAGACTACTTGAAGGCAATGGCTACGGTTTTATCCCCGCTCATTTCACATATCTTGTCTATTCTGAGTTTCATACAAAAACCTGAGTCCTTAATCGTGTTAGAAACCGGATTGGCCATAAGAGAGCATAATAACAAATAACCCCGTTTTCAGTAATTCGCCATCATACTTAGCACAGTACTCTCTGCTACAAAATGGAGACGCTGGTCATTGTCCATGTGAGCACTTGCTCTTATGCGAACTGCATTGAGTACACGGACGAGCGCAGTGTTTGGTGGATTGTCTATGCTACCCAGGGTGGACCACAAACGACAAGTTCCGTCCAACCGCACTCTAACTGTGGTTGTCTGTCATGCGTAAAGATCGGATAGGTCTGCTGATCTGGGTTGACCAAACAAAGTTCCTACTGGGTGGACTGTTGTGAACAATGGATTTACACTGTGAAGGAAATCTATGAGAAATGTCAATAAAACCCTGTGGTCCACTAGTTAGGTCGAATACTCTCATTCGTCAGGTGACACAGCAAAACGCCTACTTTATTAGATGTCTGTGACCACTTTTTGTATGAATACTCACGATAAAGCTAGAGACTTGTACCAGTCCTTAGAAATGCAATACATAAATGAATAGATTACTTCACAACCGAAGGCGGCTTTCTGAATATTTCTTTCGACAGTATTGAGCAACAACACATTTGTAGAGTATCTCCTACTCTTAACTATTAACAGTATTTAACTTTTGTGTAGGAATGACTTTTGCAACACTTTCGCATACTGTTAGAAATGGTTAAAAAGTACCGTGTAAAACAGTCCGAAATTTGTGCACGCTGGTCAGCACTTCTCTCTACATGTGCAATAAAGTAACTATACTACACGGATCTTCCATCTAATTGTTCATGCCCTGTCGTACTACGGACATCATCCCAGCCCCGACGTCGTCTTAATAACTTACATGCAACTGCAAAATATCCGTGCTGTTCGGATACTAGTAAGTTCTGTTACTGTGGCCGTCCTCCTGAATACTCGTGAACACCTTATGTGAGTCCAACCCTTTGATTACCGTAACTTATCCGACTAACAACTTTTGTGTTGCATTTCCTTGTTTTTATCATCACAGGCAGTCTGATTTGGTACGCTTACTACTGTGCTAACCTACGATTGACAGTTTTGGGTTTGCCTATTCATCATCATCATCATCATCATCATAGACAGCAATACATCAGTGGTTCACACTGATGCTTGACTGCCACACAACCACGAAGAACAAAGAAGAAAAAACTTATATAGGAAGAAAGAAGAAAAAGAGGAGGGGAGGGGAAGTGGACCTAACTACTAAAAATAGCTACGTCTATATTCAAACATACAACATCAAGGCGCCTACACCTTGCAAACAAACAACCGAGCTGTGAGTGAAAGTATCGTAGACAGCATCGTCAATTTTGTTTTCGGTTTACCAAGGTAATTTCAGTTAAGAACATTGTCGGGTTTATCAGAGTTGCGTGTTAACATTTGACTGATGCTACCCGTTGAACAATTTGGCAGTCGCTGGAAAATTCTGGCCATTTTCTATTAATCTACAGCGCAGGCATGTTCTGACAACAAGCTTGGATTGAGATGCCCGCATCGTCTCGTCCATATCAGTGTTACTAGAAGACTTTCGCTACCCAACCACTCATCGTTCAGGAACGCTTATCTGGTCATTCAGAACAACTAAGACCATACGGTCACACCATTTACTGTTCAAGGAGTGACCATAATAATATCCTACTTGAATTCCTGGTTTGTGAACTCGGTTACCTCGTGTTCAGAGCTTATCTATACAGGCTATAGTCAGCGAAAATAGAAGCCGCGATTTATTTGAACCCAAACAATTGTGACTAGCCACGAGAAGGTGAAAATACTATCAGTGGCATTCTAATCATTTTCAACAGAATAAACACCTCGAGTTTTAAACGCATGGACACGCACTTGGACAATGCCCCGTTTGTTTCGCCTGACTTGCCTGTCTCAGTACTTGCTGGAAAACTAGAATGAAACCTCGGCTGACGTGAATGAGATATAGCCACGTTTTTTCGATCATTGATTGTGGTGTGACGGGATGTTTTTGTTTGCCCTGACTAGTTTAACTGGCTTCCCGGGCATAAACACTATTACACCATGGAGATGTTGCGATCCTTGGCTTAATTTGTCTTGACTGATCAGATAAGCATTTCCACCTGACGAATAGGTTCATGAAGCATTGTTCCAGCAATATCAAAATGAACGAGGTAGTATCACAACATGATAGTGACGATTCTATGTGCTACTCCAATACTGAGAAAATCGAGGTGTTCAAATTAAAAAAACGTTATGATATGTAGGGGAACTCTAATCCGTGAGCGTGAGCATTTAAGTGCAAGTACAGATGTAACCTGAACAGCACTCGCAGTTGATTTCAGCTATCGTATTCCCACAGACTTTCCAATCAGACTCTTCCGAAAGAACCACTAAACTCTAATTTCACTCTCGTTAGAGCTAGACAGCGGTGCATAACCGGTTGTGACAGAGGTATACATTATTGACGAACTCTAACAAGAGCGAAACTCGAGTCTAGTGCTTCTTTTCGAAAGGGGCCGACTGGAAAGTCTATGGGAATGCGACAGCTGCGATCAATTGTGAGTGATGTTCAACTTATATCAACCAGATCCCATTTTACTTACCAATAAGTACAGATGTTTCAATGATAGTTAACGGAACATGATCATGTATGCAGTTGATTCTGGACAGAAATAATTAAGAAGTGTTTTGGAAAACGGCAGGATTTACGAGAAATGTGACAGCTAAAAATGACCATGGGACTATTTTCAGGTGGGATGCCACCACATATCACATGGCATAAAACCCATACATCTCTATAGTGTATGGGTGAAATGTGCATGTGGGGACGTAAATGATTCAAGTGAAAACTTCTTCATTGAGACGATGAACCCCGATTTGTCTTTTCGCATCGCTCGAGTTACTTGTTTGCGTTGCTACTTTATAAGGTACCAACTAATATTGGTTAACTTGTAAGCACAGACTCCACCTGGAGATATGTCACATATTGTTTTACTTATTGTATCATTGCGCGCAGGATCTATCCGATTTGAGTTTCTGCTCAACACTTCGTCTTTTTCCGTCCAAACTAACGGGTTTACTGCTGCTCTAGTTGACTGCGTATAACACTGGATCATTACACTGTTATATATACTTTAGATCGCTCAAACATATTTGCTGAACTCATGAGAACAACAAAGTGGCGGACTACCTTCTTTCTTTGTTTAATCATCTGATCAAGTACAACACAATCTGTCACCATCTGTAAGCGAGAAACGCATATTTGCTAGTCTCCCTTGAAAGGGAGATTCCATGGATGAATTTGTCACAAGAAAGCCCAGAATAGCAGTCAAACGAACTCATCTTCCTGCACAAACGTGCGAGGGCTTCCGTTCAATCTCCGTCATCACGTCACAACTCACAGACAAAGTTCCGTGTTGCACAGTCTGATAGAGTGCGTGAACATCATCCTGCGTGGTTGTACAAGTGGCTATGAGTAAAACGGTTTTAAGCGAGAATTTTGTTCGTTTGAGACGACTCTAATCATTCTGTTTGTGAGAAAGATCCTTTTCAGATTTTCCACTGGGTGCCAAGAAATCTAACAAAAGTGGTAAGATTCTGAACGTTAACCATTTTCACCAGCATCCGATTCCGCAATCTTCGACCTCTGTACTCAGAAGTGTATGCGCAAACAACCCAACTTGGCTCACAAGTAATCAACCGCAAAATTTGGGACAAGTGGTGTGTAGAATGACAAGCTTGTCTATTACTAAACGATCTATCACGTAACTTCCAGCAAGCATATAGTCCGCAACTGTTATTTACCGGTCTGCGTTTGCATCCTCATTGCTGATATACTCATGACATTGTTATTAGTTTGATCAACAGACACATAAGAGTACTGACTTTTTCTCCACATAGATTCAGTGGGTATTCCTGAAGGAAATACAGCAATTATTGACAACACATTTTCAATGTTTAAAAGTGGCGTCGATCGATTTAAGCGCGAACTGCTTAAGAAATCCTGCCTAGGCGGCGAATTTTATCCGACTCAGAAGATTGGGTGGGTAACTGTGTCCAACTGTGACATTTTTGAGTCTCTAAAGTGGAGTTGTAGCTCAGCAGGTAGACCACTTATCTGGTCCAAGCATGTTTTTTCTGTCGCTGGTTTGAATCCAGTCGAAGCCTAAATCATTCATAATTGGGTTTCGTTTAGACTTAAAGTATGACATCCTTTGTCCGGTAAACATTTTCGGAGCATCTTTGTTTGTTAGTGGATACTCACGCTATCACGGATTGGTGCTCCTTTACGTACCCGAATTGACTTCCACAAAATAAACTCCTCTTAACTTTATCTTCTTTTAACTGGTGTTAGGAATTTTTTACATGCTAAATTCAACAGCTTTTATTGAGGCCATATCGTTTGACGTCGAATTTGAGCCCTTGTGGGGTTGTTGGGGATGATTTATTCCTACACATTTACGTACTGCTGCGTTGGCAGTGTCTGGCTCGTATTGGGTTGAAGCATGCAAAATATTTCAGTATGTCAAGTATAATTAAGTGCGCAGTGTGACCGTGAATGTACGCATACACGTTTTTGGATGCGCGATTGGCCGTTGCTGTTGCTCTGGCGTGGCAGTCAGGCTTGTACTTGATTAGGAGTTCGGTACCACCAGGTTCAATCAAGTTTGATAGGTTAAACGGGATCACCCAGACAAAAGACAGTTATGCGTCTAAGGTTGTACGTCGCACGGCTGACCGCTTAGAAGTGCCTGTGGAGTGAGGCACGATTCGGAACCATGAATGCAACAGTGCCGCCCTCTGTATGTGGAATAAGGAGGTTAGATAGTGTATCCACAAACTCCGATCTACCAACGACCGTAACAGTCTGCGTATTATTCGGTACTGTCGAAAAACCACTCCCCAGAAGTTTCGTGAAACTTTCAAAAATCCTAGCAGTAATCGACATTTGACATGGATGCTATATTTCCTTTGTTCAAGTGTTGAGATAACCTCTCCTTGTTAAGTGAGTCGGACTTTCGAACCATTGGCTCCGGACAGGGTCCTCCAAGAAAACCCCGTATCCTGTTGTCTCGCAGGTCAGACTTTTGAGTCAGAGACTCCATGTGTGGATCTCCTAAGCCAGTCTGAGGCAACAGTCGACGCAGAACGCTGTTTGTTGGAAGCTGGAATGCGCGTACATTGTTGGATTGATGTACTACTGAACTGCCAGCATGCCGCCACGGCTCTGATACTGCAGCTTTAAGTGGGGACTGGGGGCAATGGGAAGTGGCTACATTTCCCAACGGACTGGTCATCCAATAGATTATACTAGAAACCGAGAGGCAACAGCGGATTAACAAGCCCATAAAAACAATGAACAAACAAGTGAGCGCTTATAACTAATTCTTCATTGTCGCATCAGGTTGAGATACTCAGGCAGCCGGAACTTCAAAACGAAACACTTATAAGTGAACAAAGGCGGCCTGATGCGATCAAATGACAACGTCCAAAAAAGTTACAGAATGCGCACCGCGTTGGTTCGGAACAGAAAGACTAATGCCTTGGTAACGTCCGCGGTGTGACTTGTTTCAACCACACCCTCAGTAAAGGGACTGAGTCGGACGAGCCTATTGGCACGACGTTAAGTAATGGTCCATAGAAGACTACATCCAATTAATGTCGGCCACTTCAGCAAACTGGTACATCCGTCAAGTGTCCAGTCAAGATGTCACTTGAACACAACGTCGGATCTGGTATAAAGAGAACCTGAATAAATCAAGTTGTTCAAGTAAATGTCGTATTAAAACAAACGACAGACAAGCAGAGCCAGGTCGATCAATAGAAAAACCTAGATTTCGAGACCAATCAGATCTCTTAATTTCACTACTACTTTTTGTTCACGAAGTAATTTTTAGAAACCCAATAAGAGAGAATGTTTATTGTCACAATATTGTCTTTTTGCTTCCATTTCGGGAAATGGCAAGTTTTCAACGAGCTCATCTGATGAAGAGGTTGATTCTCGACCTTTTGAGTCAGTTGCTTCAGTTAGAGATGTCAAATGAGTTTTCAATCCTATTCGAAAGTATTCAGAGATCTGAATACCCTGAGATCTATTAGTCCTCCCTATGTAGTGTTCGCCGCAGCTAAATGCAGAAATGTAAATTTTATGGGCAGTGATTTGATCCCTTTCGTTTCTCTTACTTATTGGAGCTGGATGTTGCATTGTTTACCACATTGCACAGAGTTTAGCAGCTGCATAAATCGGCGAAATAACAGAAGTCAAGTTTTGCTCCAACTGCCTTAGAAACAAATTGCTGTTAATCGGCGTCTCGAAAGTGTTTCTTGGGTGATGACAAAAGGCGAACATTTCACTGACCCTACACTTCATCTTTTGCCTAGAAAGGGTGGCAGATGGCCGCTTCTTTCAAAATTGGAATAAATGTTTTTTTTCTCGTGGCTGCTCACTAGTGCATAACCGCGTTGCTCCTCAAAACAGAGTGCTTACCAGTCCCCGTTTATATGTTGTCGGGCAAAAGCTAAGAAAATGCGTGTACCGACCAGTTTTGTAAATAAGTACGTTGCATCCTTTGAGTTCTCGATGATGACCAGAGTAACATTTACGTTTTCAGTTTGGATTTCAGCAGAACGAGCAGTTTTCCTTCCAACGGCAGCCATGTAATCGTCTGCTAAAATAATTTCTAACAAACTGTTGCAGTTCTAAATCCACTCAACGACGACTACAGTAATTAAAACTTACACATCACTTTGCCCATAAAAAGTTGAAAAAGACCTTCCAAATGTTCACCATCCACAGGTAAGTGAAGCTTGAGCCAGTCCACACGATAATGCATTCGTTCAGCTGTCCCGTCCAACGGACTTTTATTACGTAAAAACGGTAAATCAAATTAAACGGCGTACTTACGAGCTGCCTGCCTGTTTAAGGCAGCTGCTCAACCGGCAAAATCCCCGAACACCATGAGGGTTATTTTCTTGCTATTTCCCCCCTTGGTACTCCTCACTCTCTTATCGTCCTTCATATTCAAATTGCTCGGACTGTCCAGCTGTGTTTACTTAACGGTATATACTAACATGAATCACCCGTCTTATCAGTGGTGGCTGGCCGTGACAAACCATCTTACCCATTTTGTTTAGCCGTATAGTCTGCACCATCTGGAGAAAACTGGTCCATCTGGTCACCTTAGCTCGAATTATCCGTTCGAGATATACGCTGCCTGTCACCCACTTCACAGTCAATGTCATGTGCGCCTATAACAGATGAATACAACGATCGTTCAAATACCACGCAGTAACGACGGTTGACCTTCAATGACTTTGGACACAGTGTCACACATGTCGACTTGCTTTTCAGTTCTATATCGAACTGTTATGTTGAGAAACTCGAAGATCTGATCTGATTCTGCACGATAACTAGAAAAATGCATCCTTTTGGGCATAACGTTGTCATCGAAGTGTTTTTTATAGAGGAAGAAATATGCAGCGCCACTTATGACGTTCGTTCCCACCTTTTTGGTGGGAAATGAAACTAATTAGAACAAACTACAATAGCAAACAAGTTACGTCATGGCTGATTAGCTTGAATTAAACATACGAATATGATGAGGTAGATACTTACTGCTCCTGACGAGGTAGGCAACAGACAATTTATTTTGCTCGCATATTCAGAAATGTCATGAAATTACCCCCACTCAAATTATCGTTAGTCAACAACTTAATGCTTCCTTCTAGATCAAATAAGAGGCTTACGGAGGTTATCAGAAGGCTGTCGGAAAGTAGTTGGTGTGATACCTTCCGCAAATTAGGAACGACCTTGGCAATACTGTACACTAGTAATTAAAATGCTGTTTTCAACACAGATGAATACGGACCGCATTGTTCACTTTTTATCCAACCTTGTATGATGCAGATGACATCGTCTTCTGTCGGGCGAAACCGCTAGGTATGTCTGCAAATCGATTAGTAATGAGATGACCAACATTCATTGAAGACTACCGACGCGACTGAGGTTTAAAAGCAAGCACACACGCGAAGGTGCAACGAGTCGATTGAGAGGTCCATTCACTTATTCTGCTCTATTGGTAACGGATGAACCACAACAAATATATCTGTCTGTTCCAACCCAACACAGCATATACATATATACTTGCACCATAACCTATTGTCCAGGAGCCACAATAGATGTCAGAAGAGATAAATTGTAATGACAACAACAGAAATGAACGGATTCGAAAAGGACACAAATTCTCATAACGGACCAACATAGACTTCGAGTTTGCGCCACTTGCGACAGCGCTTCCGACCACAGTGAATTTTGACCTTAGGGTTTCAGACAGGGAGCCGCGAACGCTTCACGAAACCTTACCTTGAATCCACGTCATTCACTGATCACTAACTTGCCGCTCTCGATCGGATCGCGCCTGAAACGCAATTGGCGATGAACGGTGCGTTAGTATTCCAACACCGCGCCCGAGCCAGGGTAGTCTGTGTAGAGGGTTCAACATCCTTTTCCTGTCTCTTAAATTCAACTATTATGAAGATAAGCTGGCGAACGTTATCGTCACCCATATTTCACTCAACCGACTCAGCAGTGACAGGTACATCTCCAGGACATATTTGATAAAACTGGAAGACATGATGTTCACATCAATAAAGTTACCCAAACCAAGCAGGTCAATATAGAGAATGATAGCAAATCTGCCTCCAGCTAAGGGTGTACTGGACGCTCTGGATGACCCGACCCCATCTAAAGAACGTACGAACCGACGTACTGAACATGGACTTTCAACGAATTCAGTACTTTGTGTTTTGTTTGGCCGATTTGCAGTTTAGACCTTTGATCATGGGCTCCAAATGAGGTTCCTTAAGTTGACCTCCCACTTTGACTTGAACAATCGGGTATTGCTGAGCGCAAAATCAAATTATGAACAAGGTACAGTCAACAGTTTCACGCTGTCAACGTGGCTTTTCCAGACGAACAACTTTTATCCACTGCAAGCAAACGTTTTCCTTTCCTCTTCTGACAAACTTTTATCATTATCTTCCTCAGTCTAAGGTTGGAGTGAATGACGCCCTCAATAGTTACCGTGATGTCTCTGATGGAAGGCAAAACCTAACTTCTCTTATTCCTGACACAGCTACCTTGGAGAGATCATCATGGCACACTGCTTATTGTTACCTTATTCTTCTCTATCATCCTCCTTTTAAGCTAATGGCTTCCATTGTGCACACAGTAACGCTTACTAGACGACACTTAGGCGTGTCAAGTATCTTGGATACCTTCGAGGTCAATGTATGGTGCCTCTGGAACCATATGCTTACCAGATTCCACCCCTGTAACCTGACCGATAAACTCATGTACATCTGATGCGAAGTCTCAGTTGCGCTTCTGCAAGTGTACTGAAGCACCAACATGCGCTTAAACAGCTGTCGGTGTAACGCTGTACAACAAAGTTGAGTCCTGTTGGGCTAAATTTCATTTGACAGTAGATATTTTGCGGTAAGACTGGGAAGTTCACGTAGGGTAAGTAAACTACAAGGGGCTAACACGCTAAGTTTGATAAATCTACATAAGTTCTGACAGATGGCAGCCAAGAAACGACTAAAACTAATTTCCACCACTATCCTTGTGACTCTCTTTGTCAACCACCGACCACTAATAGTGTGATTCCAGCCGGAAACTTGAATGTCCATGTCGGTCGCTTGCTGTCCAGTGAGATTCACACGGATATCAGTTCGTTCTCGACAGGTTTCTCTCAGATAACGAGGATTGACATAAGTTTAGACTCGGATCATCATTTGGTCCTGTTAAGGCCAACTTTCGTCATTCAAGCTGTTGTTCCGTCACCGAGAGTATTCCATCGTAGCCACAGATGTGGACCAAAACTGAACACATCGTAATTAGTTACATAGGGGCACGTCGCACGTTCATATTAGTCGACTTATCAGGTGTTGGCTTGCTCCAACGTATCTATAAGCCCCGACAGGGCTCAGCAGAAAAACATCAGACAGTGTAACATCGCCGACCCGGGTGATCTAGCTATGCTAGTTAACTGTCAATCCAAGCTCGTCAGCCGACTCTACCAGGTACCTTAGAGTGACATTTGGTACGTCTAAAGAGAGTACTTTATTCAGCCAGTTCTAGTTGTTCTGGACCAGCTCCTCGTGCAATTAATCACCGGGGTTCCGTGCATCCCTTCAAAACCTGTGATACACATCGGTTATTACCAACCAAAAATCAGTACCACAAAGCTGTCTCTCTCTGAACACAACTTGAAACTCTTATCAAAATATAGAGAAAACTAGTTGTTTGAACACCAAACCGTTATGGAACTAGCTGCTGTTTTCGAAACTTTCAGGAAATATTCCACTTTATTCAGACCGCTTGTGGCAAGCGGTTCGGTGTTAACGAAATGATCTACGAAACAGACATGTCACCTGCACATGCTTTTGAAGTGCTCGGCGGAGCAATTTAGCTAATCCTCTGTCACCTGATTCAGTCTATGATTCTATTGTGTTTTGTAGCCTGTGTACACAGACTCACCTACAGAAGCGGACATGCAAGGGGAGCTCAACGTCCTCAAGCTTAATTAAGCGCGCGGCTCAGACAACCTATCCCCGGCTTCTTTTAAGTGCAGTGGAAACGCGCTCGTTTGGAAAATGTGCACTTCGTTCCTCAAGGTTGGAAGCATTCAGGAAGCCTCCATGATCTGTAGGGACATGGCATCATCATCATCATCATCATCATCATCATCATCATCATCATCATCATCATCATCATCATCATCATCATCATATCAGCCATGAGCCTGACCAAAAGGTACTGTGGCTCGGGCTGCCGCTCACCTCAACAGTGACGTGGAATATCCTAGAAGAAAACGTTACTAAGAAGGTTGAAAATTAATAGTCTAAGCGGAAGAACTAGAAATGGTATGGATGCAGGTACGCCATTGACTGCGACACGCCGCCATCTCGGATAGCGTCTCCAACCAGCGGTTTGAGCG